>JAODAL010020736.1:0-68698 GCA_025379985.1 Phyllomedusa bahiana
CAGCGTAAGAATGTACTATGCATGTTCCCCATCTGCGCTCCGATATTGTTCTACCCGGGGGTGGCACGTCCCCAAACTTTTCCACCCTTGCTTTTTGCTAATATTCCTTTTGCTGAACTTTTAAAAACTGGCCTGGGTGCTCTCCGATAAGGAACTTGCCCTTGTTTTAACAGTTACTGGAAAAATTTTAATGACTTCATTAAGGGCAAAAAAAGTACTTTTTTTGAATACCTGCCCCTCCCGCTCCTGGTTTTGGGGGGGCCCCTTTGATTCAATTTTAAAATGGCAGTTTCATCATCAAAAACCAACCAAAACCAATAAAGCCTTTAAAATCGCTAGCTGAGTGTGAAGCTACTGCCTGCCCCCGTTGCTGATGCTTTCTCCCTTTCCCTTCTCTTTTGGGCTCCCTCATTCCTTTTGCCTTTTGATTGTTGTTTTCTGCCCCCTTTCTTGGCCCTTTAGGCCAGGATACGGGCCCCCGGGGCGGTTCCTTCTTAAAATGGTTTCCCGTTCCCCCTGTGATCCCCGTATTGCCTAACTCCCCCAGTGGACCTCTTCTGTGCCTGGACTTGCAGGCTTGCCCCAGCACGTCTTGTTTCTTTTTTTTCCACCCTCTGCCATGTCTTCATCAAGGCCTACATAAAGATACAGTGATTTTTTTTCTGTGCCATTGAGGGTGCCAAGACCGCGTACCCCTTTTTACTTTTTTGGCCAAAATTTGGGGTTTAATGCAGTCCTGAATGGCAATCAGTTTCCAGTAATCCCCCAAAGTCAGGTTAGTTTTAATCAAATGAAAAGAAATTTTATGAGTAAATTATAGGAATATTTTTTAATTTTTAAAATTTTTTAAATAATAAAAAGATGTGTATATTATTTTATGTATATTTTTTAAAATTTTTAAAAATTTATATATAAAATTTATTATAATATATATATATTTTATATAAAATACCGTTCAAAGTTTGGGGTCGCTTAGAAATTTTCCTTTTTTTGAAAAAAAAAATTTTTTTTTTTCAATGAAGTAGCAATTTTTTTTTTTTTTTTAAACAAATTTTATTGCATTTTCAATACTATTTGACACATAAACTCTGGCAAGTTAAAATGAAGAAACTATAAGGATTTCACAATCTCCAGGCCAGTGCCTGGAACATAGAAATGTTACATGCAGAGTATAAAGCAACATTATATGAAGAAAACATCTTAATAAATTTGCTTAAACAAAACCAACAATCAAACAAAATACGTCCAAAGCGTCTTTTGACATAGATACATATCATATTATCCAGATTCATGGTAAGAATTACATTTTTCACACCTGGAGTCTCCCCAGCGTGCCACAAATCCCCTCTTTGCAGTACCAAGCAGTATATTTGAACACTTGCATGAGGGCTCCTAACTCCCTGTCAGAGTAATGTGATTCTATAAAAACTCTCCAGCGCCTGAAGAAACAAGTGGTCCGCGCCTCCTTGCACCTCTCTGCCTCCAACTTATCGGCGACAAGATAGTCCTCCAGCTGCTTTATTACCCCGGAAATGGATGGAAGGGCGGGCTTCAGCCACATCTGCAGTAAGCAACGTTTTGCTGCCAATAGTGCGATGTGAACTATTCCTGGGTAGCCAGAAGAATGTGCCGATTCTCCAGAAACTTGTCCCTCATCCGCCTCCGGAGGCCTAGGGCAGTGGAAAATCAAAAGCTTGTAATGTTTCTCCAGAGTGACCCTGAAATGGAGGTGTATGTAATAAAGGATTGTGTCCCAGTATGACTGAGTATGACTACACTCCCACAAGCCATGCCAAAGATCCGTTTTAAATGAGCCACATTTGGGACAGTGTTGTAATCTGTCAGGGAATTTAGGTGAAGGAGGAAGATTGAAGGCGTAGATAGCGTTATGAATTATTTTGAAGTGAGTTTCTCGCCAGGTCTCGCAGATGATATGCTTTCGTATGGCCATAACCACTCGCGGAATCAAATCCGAGACCTGAGCATTCCCCAAGCGGCGCTACCAGAAGTGGAAGGCTTGGGAGATTACCCGTTTTCTACACCATCCTCTCATGTCAGCGTATAGGTCCGACAGACAGCAGGACTCCCTATGAGTGGAGATAAAAGTGTCAAAATCATTGGGAGCAGTCTCCTTGGAAACATCTCTTAGTCTCCCTTTACAGAAATAGAAAAGCTGGTAGGCGGCCAAGAGATGCGTACCAGGTAAGGAAAACTTTTCGAGCATCTCTGAGGGTTTTAGCCATCTCCGAGATTGTACATGCATCAGCTGCTCCACAGTAACCAGACCCCTCTCTCTCCACTTTTTGAACATCAGATTGCTTTGGCCCAGAGGAAACTTGGGATGATCCCAGATAGGCATGTCCTTGGAAAGAGAAAACGAAAGTTCTAAGCGTTTCCTCAGTTCTTTCCAAAGTAATATAGTGTCTCGAAATAATGGGGACGACTTGATCAAAGAGGGCAGTTTGGGACGCTTCGTGTGAAATAAGACTTGCGGGGGCCAGGGGCGCATCAACTCCCTCTCTATTTCCCAGTTCGAGAAGCGAGAGTACCCCCCGATCCAGTCGATCATATGTCTGGCCAGACAAGCGAAGTTATATCCCCTAACATCTGGAAGATTTAATCCCCCTGCCCTTACAGGTAGAAATAACTTGTGCAATGCGATTCAAGGTTTTTTCCCTGCCCATATGAACCTGGAAAAATTCGAGTTAATCTTGTTGACGTCCGCATGTCTAAGTAGGAAAGGGAGGGTCTATAGGGGATATAGCAGTTTTGGGAAACAGACCATTTTTATAGCGTGACATCTACCAGCGATCGACAGCGGAAGTGAGGCCCAGTGTCTTAAGTCTTGGGAGATTTTATTGATAAGAGGGGGGATGTTAAGTTTGTACATCAGATCAGGGGTCCGACCTATCTTAATGCCCAGGTAGGTGAGATATTCTGGAGCACGGGTTATATCTAAATCCATGGTATACCATTGGGACTGTGAGAATTTCGGGCCAATTTCTAACAACTCGCTTTTGGACACATTCACTTTATATCCCGACAGAGTGCCGAAAAGATGCATGGAATCTAAAACCTGGGAGAGCTGGGATAGAGGGTCAGACATGAACAATATGAGATCGTCGGCAAATAAGGCAGTCTTCACGTCCAAGTCCCCAATCCTGATCCCTGCAAAAAGATCAGAGTCCTCTAATAAACGCGCCAGAAGTTCGAGGGCCAGGTTGAAAAGTAGGGGGGATAACGGGCATCCCTGTCTTGTCCCCTTCTAAAGGGATATTTTGGGTGAGAGGAATCCTGGAGTGTGTACCTGGGCAGTTGGGGCGTCGTAAATAGCAGAGAGAAAGGACCGAAACGCCCCCGTGACTCCCATAGCGTCCAGGACAGACCAGAGCCATTCCCAGCGCACGTTATCACAGGCCTTTTCTGCATCCAAGGCCACCAGTACAGGCTGCTCTCCTGGCAATGGTCTGTGCCGGACTCTCTCCAAGACCGCTAGCACCTTCCTAATGTTGCCCACCGCCGCTCGTCCCTTAATGAAACCCTTTTGGGAAGGCCCGATCATAGGTGGCATAAAGTAAGCAAGACGATAGGCCAGTATCTTCGATAGGATCTTTTGGTCGATGTCAATGAGAGATATGGGTCTATATGAAGCGGGAAGTAGGGGGTCCTTGCCCTTTTTTGGGAGAATTTTAATAAAGGCATTTTTTGATTCTGGGCGGACGGACCCATTATGCAGAATCGAGTTATAATATTCCGTGAGGACGGGGGTGACTTTATCAATCAAGATCTTGTATAGCTCCCCAGAGAACCCGTCAGGGCCTGGAGCCTTGCCTGCCTTTAAGTGGCAGATAACCCTCTTGACCTCCCCCTCAGTTATGTCCGCGTTCAGTTCCTCCCTCTGGAGATCTGATAGGCTTGGCAAATCAACTCTAGAGAGAAAGCTCTGTCTGTCCGCTGCTTGCAGTTGCCCTACTGACGAGTACAGTGTGGCATAAAATTTCCTAAGAGTATCATTGATACCCTGAGGGTTGGCAGTGATGGTACCCTCTGACGTGCGAAAAGCTTGAATGTGTGTAGGTTTATAAGCCCCCTTTAACAGCCGACAGAGAAGCTTTCCTGATTTATTGCCATATCTGAAAAGGGTGGAATGGAAATGTGACCTATGTAGCTCCTCCCTACGGTCCGCCCATAAGTCGAACTCCCTTTTGGCCATTTCCCAATCCCTTTTAAGTTCATCAGAGCCGTCTCTAAGGAACGCCTTGTAGGTTTCCCTGACCTTCTCAGAAGCTTTCAGATAGGCATTCCTCAATTTGCGTTTATGTACTGAGGTATACGCTATGACCCTGCCTCTAAGTACCGCTTTCGCGGTCATCCAAAAAAGTGAGGGGTCCTCCCGGTGGGCATCATTATCAGATGCAAAGGTCATCCACCAGTCCCTAACTGTCTCTGCAAAACTATCCGTCTTCGCAAGATATGTGGGTAACTTCCATATGAAGTCTGAGCCCTTTGGGAAGGATTCCGCCACATCAATCGAGATTGGAGAATGATCACAGATGACCATCTCCAAGATTCTGGCGGTTTCAATTCCGGTTTGAAGGGCGTCTGAAACCAAAAGGTGGTCCAACCTGGACCAAGACTGATGTACCGGTGAAAAATAAGTGTAGTCCCGTTCATCGGGATTCCTCTCTCTCCAACAGTCTTGGAGATTAGTGACCTCCACGAGGTGGCGCAAGACTACCCACTCTGGTGTGCTGGAGCCTTTCTTCCCCCCTAACTGAGGTGCTAACCCTCCTCTCCTATCCTCCACCGTATCTAGGACTGCATTCATGTCTCCTCCAACAATTTGAAATCGATTCTGATCTGCACAGATCCTCACCTCCAACTCCCGGAAGAATACCCGATTCTGACCATTAGGGCCGTAGATATTGAAAATACTGAGGTCGCTTCCTCCCCATCTAATGACCAAGTGCGAGACCCTCCCCTCGGAGTCATGCACATGCGAGACCAACTCAAAAGGGAAATTTTTATGTATAAGTGTCTTGCCATTGCCTTGCCAAATGCCTTGCCATTTTCAGAAGGGGACCCAAAGGCATGTCCCACCCACAGCCTCTCCAAACGCTTAATATCATCAGCCTTTAAATGAGTTTCCTGAAATAGAACCACATCCGGATGAAGCCTCTTTAAATGACGGATCACCTTCATCCGTTTATTCGGGGAACGGAGCCCCTTTATATTCCATGAGATGATCCGCATATAAAGATTATCCTTGTCTGGTACAGCTGTGGGTGAGCCCTGAGGAATAAAGTGGGTTTCCATCCTGTCTCCAATGTTATCGACACGGAGCTGGATCTCGGAGACGGTGCCAGGAGGAATGTAAAAAGAACGCAGCGCAACACTGATAACCTTAATAAACAAGTGAAGTGGTAGATAAACCATGAACAAACTTGAAAACCAGAAAGAATGGAGACTAACGCCAGAAGGAGGTCGACACTATCACCTCTTCCACTGCGTTGAGAGAACTTCCTTTTTTCCGTCGACATGAGGGCACCCTTTCAACAACCCTTCTCCCGCCCCCACCCACCGGTAAAGCATTGTAATATACAGAATTCCCCGGCTGGCACCAGAACAGATTAGAATTTTGGGGAAATACCCTTCAAAGTGGAACAAACATGACCCCTGATTACTGTGGCCTCCCTTGCCCTCACAACGGTATGGCCCCTTGGCCTCGTCCGGAAAAAGAAAAGGCCACACCTCCCCATCCCCAAAAACCTGAGGACTCCTGTCAATCAAGGATGTCCGATCTCCTCAGTCCGGGTCGGAGTCTCGTCGGTGTCCCTTTCTCGGCTGCCGACATTCCTTCGGGGAGAGTGGAGGTGGTGATGGAGATGGCGAGCGAGTCCAAGGAGCATCCCTTTGTCTTTTCTTGACGGCACCTGTAAGAGCAGCTGTCGTCGACGCAGGTGAGCGTGGTGATCCGAAGGCTGGGACCTCTCTGGAGCTCAACAGGTCGCGTAGATCGTCCTCCGCTTCAGTGGCCGAGTTGAAAAACCTGGGGGGACCGTCTGGATCCATAACATTAAGGGTGGCCGGATAGAGAATCTGGAAATGGATCTTTCGTTGGAATAGAACTGTACAGATTTTGCTGAAGGCTCGTCGTCTTTGTGAGACATCTGCAGAAAAGTCTTCGAAAAATAAGCACTCTATGACCCTGGAGGAGTAGCGGCTTGTTGAGCCTGCGATATGCTCTCAGGATTTCAGATTTATCATTGAAATCAAGGAACTTCATTATCACGGTACAACTCTTTTGCCGTTGTTGAGACTTAGATATTTGTGATGCCTTCCCCTCTGGACCCACACGGTGAATTCTTTCTATGCGGCACATATGTTCGATGCCAAGCACAGCTGGTAGTTCCTCTTGGCAAAAAGGTTGCAGGTCGCGCTGCTTGAAGGATTCCGGGAGGCCTATTAGCCGCAGATTGCTCCGTCTGGATCGATTTTCAAGATCCTCAATGCGTTCTTGCTGTACTAGTTGGGCTTTTGAACATAGCTTCAGGTGGGCATTTAGGGCGCTGTTGTCTGTCTCTAGATCATTTATTCTGGTCTCCAGTTCCTCAAGTTTGGCAGAATGGCCATGTATGCCATGCTGTAATTTTGCCAGGGAGGCCTGTATAGTGGATTCAAGAGCAGCCTGCAAGTCTGGGGCAATTTGTCTTGCTACCTCTGTAGCTAGCAGCTTGTAGTTGATGGCAAGGTTGCTGGCAGCAGCACGGGAATGTTGGGATCCCCCTGTGGGAGCATTTGAGACCGGGCCGACAGATTCCCCTTCTGCCCCGCTGTCACTGTCGCTGTTGTGCTCTCCTTCTGTAACCCTAAACTGCACGTGGCTAGAGGACACCATCTGGGAATGAGCTTGTGGTTGGTCTCGAGCTGCTCCAGACTTCTGAGCGCTACAGAGCAGATATTTCTCCATTGGAGAACGAGGTGTCTAGTGTCCAGGGGATCCAAGGCCCCTTTGAGTACCCAGTCTGCGAGCAGCTTGCAGTACCCCGGAACGTGTGCAACTGGTCCCTGACTGGTAGCCTCGTGCTGTGTGCCGGCAGGCCACTTAATGTGTGGGCGCTCCTCCACAGTGTTGTCCCCAAAAAAGAAAGCAGGCTTTGGCAGGTAGCCCCCCTAATATAAGGACTGTCCCTGGGGCCACCCGGGATCGGGCGCAAGCACCGCGTTCCTGATCTCCCTGTGCGGTAGGTGAGATGCACGCAGCAGAAGTTCCCTTGCTGACCTGCAGGGCGTGCGCATCCGGCGTCTCCCTCTGTAGTGCGGGAGATCCCCTGGAGCCGCGCGTGGTCTAGGGCGGGCAGACAGTAGCGGGTAGATTTCCTCCGCGATGTGGGTGATCTTCGGCCAGCTGAGTAGCCCGGTATGCAGGTAAGCCACGGTGGCTGTTTGCGGCCGGTCAGCGCTGTTTAAAACAGCTATTTGCAGGTCTTAAACTGGTGGGCGCGAGGAGCTGATCCTTCCTACCTCCTCATGCGGCAGCGCCGGAACCGGAAGTCATGAAGCTAGCATTAAATGAATCAGAAATCCACTCTATACATTGTTAATGTGGTAAATGACTATTCTAGCTGCAAACATCTGGTTGTTAATGCAATATCTACATAGGTGTATAGAGGCCCATTTCCAACAACCATCACTCCAGTGTTCTAATGGTACATTGTGTTTGCTAACTGTGTAAGAAAGCTATTGGATATTTTGAACACCCTTGAAAACCCTTGTGCAAGTATGTTAGCACAGCTGAAAACAGTTTTGCTGATTAGAGAAGCTATAAAACTGACCTTCCTTTGAGCTAGTTGAGAATCTGGAGCATTACATTTGTTGGTTCGATTAAACTCGCAAAATGGCCAGAAAAAGAGAACTTTCATGTGAAACTTGACAGTCTATTCTTGTGCTGAGAGATGAAGGCTATTCCATGCGAGAAATTGCCAAGAAACTGAAGATTTCCTACAATGGTGTGTACTACTCCCTTCAGAGGAGAGCACAAACAGGCTCTAACCAGAGTAGAAAGAGAAGTGGGAGGCCCCGCTGCACAACTGAGCAACAAGACAAGTACATTAGAGTCTCTAGTGTCATGATCATGCCAGAAAGAACCCCAGCTTTGAGTTCTGTTCGCCGCCCACGGCCGTTGCGACGTAAGCCGTGGTTTTTGACATAGTGTCTACATTTGTGTTCACTAGTGTGAACTGGGTTTTCTTCCTTGCTATCTTGATTGAGTCCTGGCCGACGCCCAGGCCAGGAATCGTCCAGCACTCCACGGGTTAACCTGGCTCCTTGCTCCTGGTGATTGACAGCTCTACCTTCCTATCTGGTCTTCTGTTTCTTCCTCCTATTGCCTTTGTCCTTAGTTCTCCTGGAAGGTATCTAAGGGTTCTTCTGTCTCTTCTCCTTGCCTGTTATACTGGTCTGTTTCCGGCTATAACTCGCCCTCTTTATTCTGTGCCTCCCTGGTTAACTTACTCTGCTTGTTTCACGTTTATTCTTCTGCCTTCTGACTTTGTACCGCGTTCCCGATAGTTACCGACTTGGCTTGCTTGACCATCCCTTATTGTGTTTGTATTGTTTGTCTGCGTCTTGTGTTTCCACGCTATTCAGTATAGTGCTCAGTCTTCTGGTTGGGGCCGACCTATTAAGGAGTCGGGCACCCCAAAAGGCAGGGACAGGGGTTGGGATCAGTGTCAGGGCCTCACGCTGTCTGTGTCTGTTCGTGCGCCCCTGACGGATCCCTTACATTATAACAGGCCTTACCCCAGTCGACTCTCCTCGCGGTTCAATATGAGTACCGACTTGTCGGTCACCGACCGCTTGGATGAGTTGACAACTCAGCTTCAGGGCATGGCGGGGCTTATTAATCAAGTCTCGCAGCGTCTGGATGCCATAACTAACCCGGTACCTGGACTTGCCGCCCCGTCTGTGTCCCTACCTGCCCCTGTTTTTGTGGATCCTAGCATACGTCATAAGTCTAAGATGCTTCTTCCTGATCGCTTTGACGGAAATCCTGACAGGTTCCGAACCTTTAGGGAATCATGTAATTTATTTTTTCGCTTCAACTATTTTCCCACTGAGGCTGAGAAAGTAGCAGTTGTTGTGTCTCTCCTCCAGGGCCCACCTCAGGATTGGGCATTAGCTATACCCTCTGAAGCCCCTGAGTGGAGATCAGTGGACAGATTTTTTTTGGCTTTAGGACAGGTTTATGATAACCCCAACCGTGTGGCATGGGCGGAGACTCATTTGCTATCTATTCAGCAGGGCCGCCGCTCGGCTGAAGACTACTGTTCCGAGTTCCGCCAATGGTGTACGTTGACCAAGTGGTCTGACCAACCTCTGAAGACCCTTTTCAGACAAGGACTGTCTGATGCCGTGAAGGATGCTATGGTCAGCCATCCAATCCCTGAGACCCTGAGTGACTTTATGACTCTAGCTGTGACTATTGACAGAAGACTAAGGGAGAGACGCAGGGAAAAGCAAGGGGGTTTAACTGTTCAGCTCAAGTCAGGCTTTCCTGTAAAACCTGCTTCTTCCTTCTTTGAGAGTTCTTCTCTCCCATCTCCCTCTCAGTCTTCTGGAGAAGAACCCATGGTGTTGGGTCTTACGTCTGCTGCCACCAGGAGGAGACACCGTTTGGAGAACGCCTTGTGCCTTTATTGCGGGAAGCCTGACCATTTCCTGAGAAACTGTCCTATTAGGCCTAATTCACCCCAAGGTAACACCGAACGTCTGCACAATTTCCAGGAAGGTAACTCGGATGTACAGGTACCTCCTAACTCTGATAACAAGTTTGTTTTGCCCGTAACCTTAGTTTCTAGCTCCAAGACTTTTGCTTGTCGTGCCCTGATTGACTCGGGTGCAGCTGCTAATTTCATCAGTATGGCTGTTGCTAAAGCCTTGGGTTTGGAACTTGTTGCTTTGTGTTCTCCCTTCTTGGTTTCAGGTGTAGATTCTACCTCACTAACCAGAGGAAGAATAAAATTTTGTACTGCTGAGGTCACTTTGAATGTTGGGAGTTCGCATACTGAAAAACTTTCATTTTTTGTCACGGAGAAACTCTCTGCAGATATTATTCTTGGGTTGCCCTGGCTCCACCTCCATAATCCGTTGTTCAACTGGAGAACCACCGAGTTGATCAAATGGGGTGACTCATGTGGTGCTCATTCGAAGATAGGGCATCCCTTGGTGTGTGCTGTAATTAATGGCCCCAACTGAAAGGCCCCAACTGAAAATGGCACCTCACCCTGCCTGCAAAACAGGTGCAAGACCTGCAGGCACATCCACACTGCTGACAGTGTACCTGTCCCACAGTCCCAGCAGGTGCACAGAATTAGGGGGACATTTTCCTGCAGGTCTAGCAATGTGGTGTATCTGATTATGTGTGCGCAATGCCCGACCACAGGCCTTTATGTGGGGGAAACAGGGCAAAGACTCAGCCAGCGCATGAACTCCCACAGATTCACTATTAATAACAGCAGAACTGATCTTCCAGTGGCACAACACTTCTCCAGAGAGGACCACTGTATTGAAGATCTGAAGATTGTGGTTTTAATGGGACACTTTAAGACGCAGAGGGAGAGAAAGGAATGGGAATTTAAATTAATGCAAAAATTTCAGACTCTGCAAAATGGGTTAAATATCCATGCTAGTTTTATGTCAAACTATATGTGAACTGTGATGGCCACAAATTACACGTGATGGCTGTGAGATAAGACGGCAGATTTACTGACCCCTCTGTCATGCCTCACAAGTTTCCGATAGTTATTGTTTGACCTGTTGTAAATGACTTGTTTGCTTATATTGCATCTTGTTATGTTTAAGAATTCTAAGATCCTTTGAAGGTCCATGTCTTGTGTGTATAAAAAGCCTGTGAATTTTCAATTTCTTGTATATCATCATGTCTGAAGAAGGGAGCTAGTTCTCTCGAAAACTCACCATCAAATATACTCAGCCTCTAAAAGGTATCGCCTGATTTCTTCACTCTTCTACTACTTTCTATGGCTAACACGGTACAACATTATACTACTAGATATTTCAGAATGTAATTCTAGCGTCTTTGATGGGGATGTTGGGGAACATCTGCCTCCACACCAGCCTGATGTTTGTCCTATAGACCTCCTTCCGGGGGCAAAGCTCAACTCGTCTGCCCCGGAACGAGAATCTATGCATCTGTCAATTGAGAAACCGGAAATTCTTCCTTCAGGAGTAGTGGTCACCACCTTGCCTTCTGATTTAGTGTCCTCAACTACCAGTTCACAAAGTTCTGCTCCTCCCAAGCGGGCCCGCTTTTTCCGTGACGATGGTTCTCACTTCACGTATTCCGCCACTACAGGTGATAAAACTACAATAGAAACCGCCGTTAATCGACTGTGCACAGTCTGGGCTAGGAGTCATAAGACTCTAAAAAACGCACAACTAAAAATCAAAAAACCTAGTAAAAACCGCCGAACTAGACCAAAATATGTCCGCCTCCGAGTCTCATCTGCCCCCAAGCTGGAAAAGGAAAGAGTTCACCAGGTCCATTCTGCTAAACATAGAGGGTCTGTTGAGGGTCCGGTGGCCCCTCATGAAGGGGGGGGGTACAGTCATGATCATGCCAGAAAGAACCCCAGCTTTGAGTTCTGTTCTCCGGCCACGGCCGTTGCGACGTAAGTAGTAGTGTTGAGCGAATACGTTGACCATCGACATCGGTCGATGGTCGATATTCAACTATCATCGACAAGATAGTCGATAGTGAGTGGTCGATTATGAGCGATGACCATTAAAGTCTATGGGAGAGCAACAACACCTTCATTCTTACACCCAAACAGGGCTGGAGAAGCTGGAATTAACATCCACAACAGTCAAATGGATATGTGCTACATCTTAGGCAACACACTTAGGTTATAAAAGCCACAGAAAAAAAATCACACACCATTCACTATCCCTGTCTTGTACCACAGCATGACCCTTAAACCTGCATCACCCACAAATTAAAAAGTGCCAGAAGGCAGTATGATTTGAACCATCATTTTACTTGAACTGGACATTGAATATCCCTATCCTGGAACGCAGCATGAGCCCCAAACATTCATGACCCCCAGATTCAAAAGTGCCGGGAAAAGGAGTCTTTCAACCACCATTTTAGTTTCACTGGACATTGACTATAGCTGTCCTGGGCCACAGCATGAGCCCCAAACCTGCATGACCCCCACATTTAAAAAGTGCCGGAAAAAGGAGTCTTTCAACCACCATTTTAGTTTCACTGGACATTGACTATACTTGTCCTGGGCCACAGCATGAGCCCCAAACCTGCATGACCCCAGATTAAAAAGTGCCGGAAAAAGGAGTCTTTCAACCACCATTTTAGTTTCACTGGACATTGACTATATCTGTCCTGTACCGCAGAATGACCATTAAACCTGTCTGACCCACAGATTAAAAAGTGCCGGGAAGAAAAGGAGTCTTTCAACACACCATTTTAGTTTGAACTGGACATTGACTATACCTGTCATGGACCGCAGTATGACCATTAAACCTGTCTGACCCCCAAATTAACAAGTGCCGGGAAAAGGAGTCTTTGAACCACCATTTTAGTTTAACTGGACATATACTGTCCCTGTCCTGGGTAGCGCTTGCCCCTCAATATGAGTGCGGACCAATTGAGCTTCACTTGGAAATACTGGTGGTTAACGCTCCTGTTCCACCCAGGTGCCCTTTTTCTTGGCATTCTTTTTCTTATTTTACTCAATGTGCTGGAGGAAATTGTCTCTGTACTTTGTTCTCTGTCCGTGCTCCATACTCCATGTCCTCTGAATAACCTACATCTGGTCAAGTTTTCCTGTACCTCCCTTGTACAATTCAGAGGAATTTTTTTACCAGCTATTTTGTACATGCAAGTTTTTTAGTAGTTTAATTCTAGAAACACATTTTTAAAATAGGATGGAATCCCACCATGTCTTTGTTTCTCTTTTTTTAATTGTATTAAAATGGGTTGTCTCAATACAGGGATTGATAACTATGTTAAAGATCTTGCAAAAACAAGTCATTTTGCAATATGTGTCCATTAAACAGTGTCCTACCTATTCCTGTTTCTGACAGCACCATCACCCTTGAGCCACTCTTGACAATTGTGAAGAACAAATTTCTGTTAGAAACAACATTTTTTTATAATAGGACCTGTAGTATAGCTGCATTTCAAAGCAAAATGCCCCCAAAAATTCAAAGCATGACCCTTGAGCCACTTTGGACAATTGTGAAGAACAAATGTCTGTTAGAAACAAAATTTTTTTATAATATGACCTGTAGTATTGCTGCATTTCAAAGCAGCATGACCCAAAAAATTATAAAAATGACTTCTCAGCCACTGTTAAAAATTGTGAGGGAGAAATGCCACTTAGAAGCCACATTTCTGTTCCAAAGGACCATGATTATTGCTGTATCTCACAGCTACATGACCCCAAAAAATTATAAATATGACTTCTCAGCCACTATTAAAAATTGTGAGGGAGAAATGCCACTTAAAAGCCACATTTCTGTTCCAAAGGACCATGATTATTGCTGTATCTCACAGCTACATGACCCCCAAAAATTATAAATATGACTTCTCAGCCACTATTAAAAATTGTGAGGGAGAAATGCCACTTAAAAGCCACATTTCTGTTCCAAAGGACCATAATTATAGCTGTATCTCACAGCAACATGACCTCAAAACCACTGACAATGCGAAAACTTCTAAAGATAAAGTGAGTAAATGGAATACGGTGTTGTCATGAAACCTTGCTGTCTTTTACAGTCTCCTCACAGCAAAACCAGCAAAATGAACTGTTGGGAAAAGAGAATAAAAATTGCAGTAAGAAATGATCATTTAAAAAAAAAAGTTTTCAAGAGGACCATTTCTGTTTGAAGAGGAATGTGAAGTAGACCGGCAACTAATCGGTGACCTCGGCAATTGGGGCCACAACATCATCAGAGATCCATGCCTGATTCATCTTGATGAAAGTCAAACGATCCACATTATCTGTGGAAAGCCGGATGCGTTTGTCTGTAATGACTCCTCCAGCTGTGCTGAAGGTCCGCTCAGATATGATGCTGGCTGCTGGGCAGGACAACACCTCTATGGCGTGGCGAGCGAGCTCGGGCCATTCGTCCATTTTGGATACCCAGAAGTCTATTGGGTCCGGAACACATCCAAAAACATCGGTGTTGAGACGCAGATAGTCGTGCACCATGATCTTAAGCTGGTCTCTGTGTGTTGGATGTGTGCCCTGCATTGCATGCGTTGGTGAGGTGGTAAATAAAGATTGCCAGAGGTCACCCATTAGGCTTCTGCCACCTGGCCCGCTGCCGCCGCTACGGCTACTTGGCACTCTACTGCTGTCCCGTCGCTGATGTTGTTCCACCGTGACATTTGGGGAACGTGAAGCAGACGCAACAGATGTCTCCAGTTGATCAATCAGCAAGGTCTCCATTTCCTGCATTTTACTCTCTATTTGGGTGGGTGGAAGGAAAGTGCTGAGTTTTGTTTTGTACCGGGGAAGACCAATGAAATTGTGAAACTGTCAGGCCTTGTGGATTTGACGGAGAGAAAGGCTCCGTGTCCGCATCTGTGTCCGTCTCCTCCTCCGTCGCTGGCGGGACCTGTTGTTTCAGAGTTTCCAACGATCGTTCCAGAACTAAGATCACCACAATGCTCATGCTGACAAGGGCATTGTCCGCACTGACCATTTTGGTGGCTTCTTCAAAACTGGCAAGGATGGTGCAGAGCTCTTTCACCTTCCTCCACTCTCGGTGGCTCAACACCCCGAGGTCCGCACCGCTGCTTGTCAGGCCATGTGTCACTTCGTACTGCGTAACGGCATTGCGCTGCTGCCACAATCGCTGGAGCATGTGGAGGGTGGAATTCCAGCGTGTTGCCACGTCAACAATGAGACGGTTGACGGGGAGGCCGAGCTGACGCTGCAACGCAGCCAGGCGGGACGAAGTAGGGTGCGAACGGCGGAAGTGCGAACTTAGACTTCGAGCCTTCCTCAGCAGGCAGTCCAGACCCGGGTAGCTCTTTAGAAATTTCTGGACGACAAGGTTCATGACATGTGCCAGGCAAGGGATGTGCTCCAGTCTACCGATCTTAAGGGCGGCCAGCAGATATCGCCTGTTATCACACACCACCTTGCCTGGCACAAGGTTCTTGTCACTTAGCCAGCGCTCGGTCTCGTTGCGGAGAGCCGTCCACTGCTCATGCCCTGTGTGTGGTCTGTCTCCAAGACAGATTAATTTCAACACGGCCTGGTTTCTCTGGGCACGTGATGCCACCAGAGGACCTTGGGGGAAAGAAACATGCAACATCCCTGCGGGTTTGAAGAGCGTGCGCTGAGCCTGAGAGCCATCGTCACCCCAGAGACATCCACCCAGCTCACCCAGTGAGCTGTCACAGAGATATAGCGGCCTTGGCCGTGCTTACTAGTCCATGTGTCGGTGGTCAGATGGACTTTTCCGGCCACAGATGCAGACACCGCGCTTGAAATTTTAGATGACACGTGGCTGGCCAGGGCAGGGACGGCTTTTCGGGAAAGAAATGTCTGCTCGGCATCTGGTATTGGGGGGCAGGCAAGGGCCATGACGTGGCGGAACCCATCTGTGTCCACCAGACGGAAAGGCAACATTTCCCAAGGCCAAAAGCCTGGCAATGCCGACATTCAGGCTTTTGGCTTTGGGATGGTTTGGGTTAAAGTGTTTCTTCTGCTCCCAAACCTGGAAGACAGAAGGCTGGCTGCTAGACTGGTCGCTGTACGGCGTGCAGGTCGTCAAACTGGCGGAAGGAGAAGGGGTAGGATGGGTCTCTGGTGGTGCTGGTGGTACTCGGGCGACGGTGGAGGCTGAAGCGGAGGCTGATCCCTGATCATGACTCTGAGAGACATGGGCAGCTGAGGAACGCTTGGTGGTGGTGGAGGAGGAGGAGGCGGAGACAGAGGGTGTGACAGTGGTTGGAGGCCCGGCGTCAGTCTGGCCTTTTTTTTGGCCAAGTGTTGCCTCCATTTCAACTCATGCATTCGCTGCATGTGACTAGACATGTTGGTGGTGGTTAACCACCTAAGGTTCTTGCCGCTACTTATGCGTTTACGGCATATGACATCACTGGGTGAATCAGAGGCTTGGTCAAAGAAGGCCCAGGCTTGAGAGGTCCTGGACCTTTTTGACGGCGATAAGCGAGGAGCAGGGTTTGCGCTGACCGTGGCTGGCGGAATCATATCAGAAGACTTCTGCGACCGCCCTCTCCCTTTTTGAGGCGGAACCCGTACTGACACTATCCCCATCGTCTTCCTCCTCGTCCAGTGATGAAGCGCCCCAACCGCATTTTGTCATCAAAGAGGTCTTCAGAAAATGGATTATCCACAGTGGTGGGTACACGAGTTGACATTTGGACTGCTTCATGTTGGACGGATGCTGGTGATGCTGATGACGACATTTGTGGCCGTGACTGGGAGGACGAGGAGGTAAGACTGCTGGATGCAGGTTGCATTAACCACTAAAGGACAGATTGGCGACGCTGTTCATTACTGAGATTCACAGAGCCCTGACCCAGCGGTGACAGGCATGACGGTCCTGCAACTGACGATCCACTGGCATGCGTGTTGTCGCCAGCACTGGAAGGAGCACCTTCTCTCATACCTCTACCTCCATGTCCTACCCCCTCTTTGCTCGCTTACCACCTGAATTTCGCTCCCATGTTTAGAAATATAAAAATTTGAGAAGGTATGGAAGAGTTTTGGAAAGTCTCTTTTTAAAAAGATGGCAAATCACAGCTATTCTCAAATCCCTCTAATCAAAACAAAATTGCTGGATTTTAAATATAACTGCAAAGTAGATCTATAACAAAGTGGCCCGCGCAAAAGTGAAAAAACACGAATCTGAAATGTATTCGGATTATAGAAGGTATTTTTGGCACCCATCAATTCACCTGTGGTGGGCTATAAAATTGCTGTATTCAAATTTAACTGCAAGTAGATCTATCAAAAAAGTGGCCTGCGGGCCAAAGTGAAAAAAAAACGTATCTGAAATTTTTTCGGGAAAATAAAAGGTATTTTTTGGCACCTATCAATTCACCTGTGGTGACTACAAAATTGCTTTGGGTTCAAATTTAACTGCAAAGTAGATCTATCAACAAAACTGGCCTGCGCCCAAAGTGAAAAAAACATGTATCTGAAATGTATCGGATAATAAAAGGTATTTTTGGCACCTATCAATTCACTGTGGTGACTACACAATTGCTGGATTCAAATTTAACTGCAAGTAGATCTATCAACAAAGCTGGCCTGCGCCAAAGTGAAAAAACACGTTCTGAAATGTATTCGGATAATACAAGGTATTTTTGGCACTTTTCAATTCACCTGTGGTGATATAAAATGCTGTATTCAAATTTAAGTGCAAGCTGCCTCAATGAAAAAAAGCTGTAGTGAGCCAAAGTAAAAAAAACAGTATTGTTATGTTTTTTGTATATAAAGATATTTTTGGTAAACCCTTTTAATTCAAACCCGTGGTGACTATAAAATGGATGGATTTTTAGATTTAAGTGCAAGTTGCCTCAAAGAACAAAGCTGTAGTGGCCAAAGTCAAAAAACACGTATCTGTTATGTATTGTATTAAAACAAGATATTTTTGGCACCCTTTTAATTCACCTGTGGTGACTATAAAATGCTGGATTCAGATTTAAGTGCAAGCTGCCTCAATGAACAAAGCTGTAGTGCGCCAAAGTCAAAAAACACGTATTTGTTATGTATTCATTAATACAAGTTATTTTTGGCACCTTTCAATTCAACTGTGGTGACTATAAAAATTTCTGGATTCAGATTTAAGTGCAAGCTGCCTAATCGAACAAAGCTGTAGTGCGCCAAAGTCAAAAAACACGTATCTGTTATGTATTCGATAATACAAGATATTTTTGGCACCTTTCAATTCACCTGTGGTGACTATAAAATGGCTGGATTCAGATTTAAGTTCAAGTTGCCTCAATGAACAAAGCTGTAGTGCGCCAAATTCAAAAAACACGTATCTGTTATGTATTCATATAATACAAGATATTTTTGGCACCTTTCAATTCACCTGTGGTGACCATAAAATGCTGGATTCAGATTTAAGTGCAAGCTGCCTCAATGAACAAAGCTGTAGTGCGCCAAAGTCAAAAAACACGTATTTGTTATGTATTCGTTTTAAAACAAGATATTTTTGGCACCTTTCAATTCACCTGTGGTGACTATTTAAAAATTTCTGGATTTCAGATTTAATGCAAGCTGCCTCAATGAACAAAGCTGTAGTGCGCCAAAGTCAAAAAAACACGTATTGTTATGTATTTGTATAATACAAGATATTTTTGGCACCTTTCAATTCACCTGTGGTGACTATAAAATGGCTGGATTCAGATTTAAGTTCAAGTTGCCTCAATGAACAAAGCTGTAGTGCGCCAAATTCAAAAAAACACGTATCTGTTATGTATTCATATAATACAAGATATTTTTGGCACCTTTCAATTCACTGTGGTGACTATAAAATGCTGGATTCAGATTTAAGTGCAAGCTGCCTCAATGAACAAAGCTGTAGTGCGCCAAAGTAAAAAACACGTATTTGTTATGTATTCGTATTTAATACAAGATATTTTTGGCACCTTTCAATTCACCTGTGGTGACTATAAAATTGCTGGATTCAGATTTAAGTGCAAGCTGCCTCAATGAACAAAGCTGTAGTGCGCCAAAGTCAAAAAACACGTATTTGTTATGTATTCGTATAATACAAGATATTTTTGGCACCTTTCAATTCACCTGTGGTGACTATAAAATTGCTGGATTCAAATTTAAGTGCAAGCTGCCTCAATGAACAAAGCTGTAGTGCGCCAAAGTCAAAAAACACGTATCTGTTATGTATTCGTATAATACAAGATATTTTTGCTCCTTTCAATTAAACTGTGGTGACTATAAAATTGCTGGATTCAGATTTAAGTGCAAGGTGGATTTTATCAACAAAGGTGGAATGGGCAAAATTGAAATGAACACCTATCTGAAATGTATACTGATAATAAAGTGGAGTTTTGCACCTAACAAAGAGACCTGCAGTTACTAGAAAAGATGTTGTATCCTATAAGTTCAGGCTGCCCAATATCCAGGAAATATTTCAATATTAAACTGTTAATAATAAAGCTATTGCAGTGCAATGTCTACACTTAGTCTTGGTGAAATTTATCCAGTATTCTTTATAGAGCTTGTCTGTGTTTGCCCGCGGGGCCCTCCCCCCCTCTCCCCCCCGTGACTTTACAGCGGTAGATGCTCCGTTAAAATTCTCTACCTAACTACATAAAATCTTCCAATCTCTAATCTAACTAAATTGTAAGGATCACAGCTAATAGGAGAGGTTTCTCTGTGAAGAAATATAATAATTTCGCTGAGCTGTTTGGACACAAGCAGAGCGCACGTCCTTCTGCTCTGAGGCTCTGAGAGACACTGAGGCTGAACAGGACACGCTGTTCTACGTAAAACGAGGTCATGTGATTTTTTCCAGCCAATCGCAACCATACACATCCCAGTCATGACGTTGCACACACATCTCACCCTGCTCTATTCTGTAAGCTGATTTGCTGGCCGCCAAAATGACAGGAAGCGCCGAAAATGGCGCGATATTAATAGATGATGCACAGATTTTAACCTAAATTATCGCATGATCTAAAAATTTCGATCAACATAAAAACTGTGCCGATTTCAACTTTGTCGATAATAATCGCTCAACACTAGTCCTTAGTTCTCCTGGAAGGTATTTAAGGGTTCTTCTGTCTCTTCTCCTTGCCTGTTATACTGGTCTGTTTCCGCCTATAACTCGCCCTCTTTATTTTGTGCCTCCCTGGTTAACTTACTCTGCTTGGTTCACGTTTATTCTTCCGCCTTCTGACTTTGTACCGCGTTCCTGATAGTTACCGACTTGGCTTGCTTGACCATCCCTTATTGTGTTTGTATTGTTTGTCTGCGTCTTGTGTTTCCACGCTATTCAGTATAGTGCTCAGTCTTATGGGTGGGGCCGACCTATTATGGAGTCGGGCACCCCAAAAGGCAGGGACAGGGGTTGGGATCAGTGTCAGGGCCTCACGCTGTCTGTGTCTGTTCGTGCGCCCCTGACGGATCCCTTACATCTAGTTTGAGAAATCGATGCCTAGCAGGTCCTCAACTGGCAGCTTCATTAAATAGTACCCGCAAAACGCCAGTGCCAACGTATACAGTGAAGAGGCGACTCCGGGATGCTGGCCTTTAGAGCAGAGTGGGACAGACAAAGCCATATCTGAGACTGGCTAATAAAAGGAAAAGATTAATAT
Organism: Phyllomedusa bahiana; assembly: GCA_025379985.1. Classification (NCBI taxonomy): domain Eukaryota; kingdom Metazoa; phylum Chordata; class Amphibia; order Anura; family Hylidae; genus Phyllomedusa; species Phyllomedusa bahiana. The sequence continues at coordinate 20,369 of JAODAL010020736.1, forward strand.
GGGCTAAAGAACACAGACATTGGACAGAGGAAGATTGGAAAAAAGTGTGAATGACAGACGAATCGAAGCTTGAGTTGCTTGGATCACACTGAAGAACATTTGTGAGACGCAGAACAACTGAAAAGATGATGGAGGAGAGCCTGACGCCAGCTGTCAAGCATGGTGGAGGGAATGGGATGGTCTGGGGTTGCTTTGGTGCTGGTAAAGTGGGAGATTTGTACAAGGTAAAAGAGATTTTTAATACGGAAGGCTATCACTCCATTCTGCAACGCCATGCCATACCCTGTGGGGGGCGTTTGATTGGAGCCAATTTCATCTTGCAACAGGAAAATGACCCAAAGCCACCTCCAAATTATGCACGAACTATTGAGGGAAGAAGCTGGTATTCTATCTGTAATGGAGTGGCCAACACAGTCACAGATCTCAACCCCATTGCACTGTTGTGGGAGCAGCTTGACCGTATGGTACGCAAAAAGTGCCCATCAAGCAAATCCAACTTGTGGGAGGGGCTTCTGGAAGCATGGGGTGAAATTTCTCCAGATTACCTCAGCAAATTAACAACTAGAATGACAAAGGTCTGCAATGCGGAAATTGCTGCAAAGGGAGCGATGAAATCAAATTTTGAAGTAGAAAATTATTATTTCAAATACAAATCATAATTTCTAACCTTGTCACTGTCTGGACTATATTTCTATTAATTTTGCAACTCATTTGATAAATAACAATATGAGTTTTCAGGGAAAACACAAAATTGTCTGGGTGACCCCAAACTTTTGAACGGTAGTGTATAAATAAATAAAGCTTGCACCTCTAGCCTGCTTGTATTTTATCATAATGGGCGACATGTTTGGTTTTTGGAGATGCCAATTTTTATGCGCATAATAATAGTGTAGAATGTGCCTGAATCTATGAACCTGTTCTACAGCGTGTCATAAATCAGGCGCATTCTAATGCAGAAAAAACACTTCTGGCTCAGGTAAACCATTTTTAAAGTGCTCTAACTGTTCCAGCGGTAATGTGCCTGGACTTGCCGTACTGAAGCTATAAATGTGTAGCTTCCCACCTCCCGCACGCCCCCCGAAATCAGGCGCATTACAAAGTGCCACAGGTGCTCTGTAATGCGCCTAATATCGGAGTGTGGTCATTTTACAAATATAGCGAATGGAGCTGCACTAGGTCTCGGGCTGCAAAGACACCAGACTTCTGGTGCAGCCCCGTTCATACATGTCCCCCAATGTCTCCTTGTTTCTTGGGTACAAAGTCACAAGTCTGATTACACTTCTGTTGACTTAATACCCATGAAAGTTTACTCTCTTTTGTCTTCAGTTAAGAAGTCCTCACTCAATATATGCTTTTGACTTATCCCCCTGTCTACAAGAGGTGCTTTTGTGTATCTTGCTTTAAACCTTTGAGCCGGCCTCCCATGGTAAATAAGTAAGGTGAACAAATAACCTGTGCATTTTTTAAGCTGAACAGCATTAGGTCATGTCCGCCATTTTGTTTAAGTAACATATATAAGGTCTTGCAGCTGGTGATAAGGCAGAAGCCTGGACCCGGGTGTACAGGATGCTTGTACCCGGTGTTGATTCACTTGGATGCCAAGGACCCTGTGGCACGGGTAGTTCCCTGGGGTTCTCTGTCCTCGCAATTCTGCTTCTCAATGGCTGAAGCATTAAGGACTGATGAAACCACATCCCCCCCAAGGTGAAGCCAGTGGTGGCTGTCACTATGCTGGGTATGCTGAATTTACCACAGGGATGATTGGAATTCCATGGGGATCCCTCTTTATGGTCTGGGATCCTCAATTTTCAACCAAAATCACAGACAAATTCACTGTAAATACTCTTCTTTGTTGATGAGAAATAATTGGGGAAAAACCACAACTTTCACAGTACTTCACTTTTTTGGTGTATGAGCCGGAAGATGAGGCACAATGCTGGATTGAATGAAAACCTTTGTTATAACATGAATGATCTGTTAGATTAGGTTTCCTGATGTAATGTTAGCACAGCTTACTCATCAGTTCAACGAACTATGCCTCTAAATTTCATTTCTTTGGAATATGCAACTGTAACATAGCCGGTCATTATTTAGGGAATATTCAACTTCAATTGAGTCTCTTATACAGTTTTCTTATATTTAAGCATATCGGGCTTAAAGGGGTTGTCCAGTATCTAAAAAAAAATAGATAAAAAGTAATAACTTCTGGCTAAAAAAAAAAAAAAATCATACCCTCCTCTTCACCCCCGTTCCTGCACTGGCCCTGCGATGTCTCTCCCCAGTCTGTTTACTTTCTGGCCTTGCCTAATTGGGACATTACTGCTACCGATCGGCTGCAGCCGTCACATGCCAACAGTGATGTAAGCAGAGACACGTGACCATTGCAGCCGATCAGCGGCTGCAGTTGTGACATCCCGTTCAAACAGAGCCAGGAAATAAAAGAAGAACACTGAGAACCGCCGCAAAGGTGAGGAAGGGAAGTAAAAGGTTTTTTTGGACATAAGTACCTTCATTATTTATTCTTTTATATACTGGACAACCCCTTTAACTGTGAGAGTGGCTCCAGTGCTTACAGAACATTCCAGATTAGCGATCCATCTATCCTGACTGCTACTGGTATCCATTAGTGGAAAGAAGAGACAATTGTGAGCTGCTAATTTGTTGCAATGGGTGTCAATGGCCTTACTAAAGCCTCTTAGCCTGCCAAATGGCTGTGTGCATATAGTAACTCCTTAGTACACTGAGTCCAGCTGGAATTAAAAATAATTAAATAGAGTGAAATAAAGTTTATAAAAGCAAAAACCTTAGTTAACAAAAAATAAAACATTTTTTAATATAAAAATGTGTTTTACTTTATAAAAGTGTTTAAATAATACACACACAGTGCTTCCTTAAGTTGTAATGGCCTCAGGATACAATATTATTCACCATACAATGGTCTTTCCTGGCACATTGCATGTTGAGTGTAGTTTCAAAATACAATGTCCCAGATGCTGACCCAGCAATTTAGCAAAAATGTGTTAGTTGTAAAGCTTCTGTACTAGTGAGGAGCATGCAGTGATTGGTAGTCTAGTAGCACCTCTCTACAGTACAGTGAGATGATACATGTCCTGTACTGCTCTTACATGTATTAGTGAGGTGCATGCAGTGATTGGTGGTCTAGTAGTGCCTCTACAGTCAAGTGCAGTACTACATGTCCTGTACTGCTCTTACATGTATAAGTGAGGTGCATGCAGTGATTGTCGGTCTATAATACCTCTCTACAGAACAGTTCGATGCTACATGTCCTCTACTGCTCTTACATGTATTAGTGAGGTGCATGCAGTGATTGGCAGTCTAGTAGCCCCTCACTACAGTACAGTGAGATTCTACATGTCCTGTACTGCTGTTACATGTATTATTGAGGTACATGCAGTGATTGCCAGTCTAGTAGCACCTCTCTACAATACCGTGTGGTACTACATGCCCTGTACTGCTCTTACATGTCTTAGTGAGGGGCATGCAGGGCTTGGTGGTCTAGTGGCGCCTCTCTACAGTCCAGTGCGGTCCTACATGTCCTGTACTGCTTTTACATGTGCCAAGATCAGCGGCTCCTTTGGGCACCAGGTCAAGGCCCCATTTACTTTTTTTTGGTACACTGTGTATTATGTCCATAACCCAAAGAAGCTCCTGTTCTTGTAAGCCAAGTACCAATGTAAGTTTTCCAGAATACAGTGAAGTTACGAACGAGGAAAACGTCTCCAGCACCAGTTCAACCAAAAGAATAGTTTACTGAACTTGCCAGAAAAATATGTTCAAAAAACTTCCCAAACACACATGTACAATGATGTGACTAAGGTCCCTGTGCTACACAGCATGCCACCAGGAGTGTGTTCTCTGGATACACGATATATTTACCTACCCATGGGGTTTTGAAAGGCTGAACACCCTTTACCTTTTAATACCTAACAAGACAGGAACAATTGTATGTGATGCAGTTCAAAGGTACGCTCGCGGTGTAGCACAGCAGCTTACAACCTAACTAGCTCTACCCGCTATTCTCAGAAGATATATATAACATACGGATTAATACATGCGAAAAGGTTGCAATTGTAACAGTACTATGACGAGCTCTCTCCAATGTTCCAAATTTGGAATCGTACATGAATGACACCTATGGCCTGATACCAAATCTGTCTAACTACAGGCCAGAAAATAGCCCTAGATTAGTTGGTTTGCACGTGTTTGACTCGGGTCTACCTTGAGATGGCCACAAAAACTTTATTTGACTTTGCACATCCAAAAGCATTTTTTGAAAAAAACGTAAGCATAGGTGCACACTGGCTAGGCAATAACATACATCTATTACAAATATCAGTGGCACACTAAAAACTAAGTAAAACATCAAAGGCATATAGGATTTTTTTTTAAATGCATTACTGCTAAAGAATTATGAAAACCTGGGATTCTTAGTTCACAGTTTTGATCAAAAGTGTTTAAGCTCACCTCCCAATTGCGTCAAGGGGATCCCAGTACAGGTGAGTTCCTAACACTAAAATGTTACCTCTGTAGGAGCCTATTCAGACTACAACATCTCGGAGAGTGAAAAGAACTTGCTACTGGATAACCCTGCACTGGTTTAAAAAGGTAGGCGGAGTGCAACAAGCCAATGAGGCTGCCACTCCTCATATAGACTACAAAAACTTTATTTGACTTTGCACATCCAAAAGCATTTTTTGAAAAAAACGTAAGCATAGGTGCACACTGGCAAGGCAATAACATACATCTATTACAAATATCAGTGGCACACTAAAAACTAAGTAAAACATCAAAGGCATATAGGATTTTTTTTAAATGCACTACTGCTAAAGAATTATGAAAACCTGGGATTCTTAGTTCACAGTTTTGATCAAAAGTGTTTAAGCTCACCTCCCAATTGCGTCAAGGGGATCCCAGTACAGGTGAGTTCCTAACACTAAAATGTTACCTCTGTAGGAGCCATTCAGACTACAACATCTCAGGCAGTGAAAAGAACTTGCTACTGGATAACCCTGCACTGGTTTAAAAGAGGTAGGCCAACAGTTACTGCTCTGAGATGAGGGTACCTTCTGCTGGAGTTGGATTTACAAGTTGTAGTCACTCCTCTCTGTCTCCGGATCCTGCAGAGTCCGTTCCTTCACAGTGCCTTCCTCGCCAACAGCATCAATGCAGCCAGCCGAGCTCTTCTCTCTCACAGGAGCTGATCACAGTTCATGGATTCACAGAATCAGGAGAGCTGAGCAGAACTGCGCTCAGCGTTTGTCTTCTGTCTGAGCTCTCAGTGCTTCACTCCGTTTTTCTAAGATGGCTGCTGCTCCCTCGTGTCTCTCTGTCACATAAATTAAATTCTGAAAACAGTGGCATCTTGTGGCCAAACAGCAGAATATAACAGGATAATTTGCAATGACCAATTACACATAGGATTTTACTGGGTACACACATTGAGTCTGTTCCACCATCCCACCTCCTCATCATAGAAGCTTCCAGCAGCTCTTTTTGATGTTATATGGGAGGAAGCGCCTTATCTAGATTAGTATCTGCTTCATTTTGTTTAATCTGCTGATTTTGCATTATGTTGGAGACATTTTGAGTTTTTTTCATAGAGTTATGGTTTCAACATACAATGGTCGCCCTGGAAGCAATTAATGTTGTATGTTGACGCACCACTCTATATGGTACTGTGAAAATCATCCTGACCTGTATAAAACAGCTTTTAAAACGTTAAGGTAAATAGTATAAAAAAGGAAAAAAATGTTCTATTAAAAAATATGAATTGTCCTACAACAAACAAGCCTACATATGACTACAATGAAAGAGAAATAAAAACAATTTTTGGTCTTGTAATATGGTGACGTAAAAAATATTTTTAATTCCCCCAGCAAAGTTATTAAAAGTTAATAAGTTTTATGTAGTCTAAAATAATACCACTGAAATTACAGATTATCCAGACATAAAAAAAAAAGTTTTCAGAATGCAATGCAGCAAAAACGAAACAACCATCCCTGTGCTCTGTAGGGCCGCAATCTACTATGCTGGTGTCACTATACAAATACTTTTGGACCCAATTGTATATGGCAGAATATTGTGGACTGAAATTATGTATGAAAACTGTCTAGGTGTAAGACTTTTTTTTGTTGCCCAAAGCAACCAATCAGAGCTCATATAAACCAATCAGAGCCCATAGCAACCAATCAGAGCTCATAGCAACCAATCAGAGCCCATAGCAACCAATCAGAGCTCCCCTTTAATTTTTTCAGAGCACTATACAAAATAAAAGGGGAGCGCTGATTGGTTGCTATGGGCACTGATTGGTTGCTATGGGCAACAAGGAAAGTGTTACACATAGACAGTTTTCATACATGAAGCCCCAAGTGTCTAAAAATGGTAACCAGAAGTGCAAGGGTTTTACTTTGCTTATTACTCAGAACTTTATTTTCTATAACAAACAGTTGTGAGAGAAAGGATCAGGGTATGTTAGGGTCACATAATAAAACTGCATGGGATCTTCAATCAGAATCTGTGACATGGAGCTTTTCTGCTGCAGATCCGAAATTCATGATGCAAAAAAAATAATGAAATATCACTAATTTGCAAGGAATCACAGCGGATTCTTCGTTGGGTAGCTGAGACACGGATCTGACCCATTGAAAAGGGGATAATCGGTATCATCAGACAAAAAGGAAAGTCTCAAGTAAATCACTGAAACAAGCTCCAACTAGAAAGTCAGCGAACCGCACCAAATGCCAAAATATGCAGAAGCTGAAACTTAATTGTTAATATAATAAATCGCTTGAAAATACATAAGTTGCAAGTCAGCACAGTATGATTCCATAAACTAACTAATGTAGAGGGGTATTATCACCACATTGTTTCACTAAGTTATAGCAGTTTTGCACTCACTCTGTCTCCTCAAGCTGTAGGTGGTTCTATAGCAGTGATTAGCATATTTAACTTTAAGTAAGCTCTTAGGGTATGTTCACACGGCTCATTGGATCCGTTTTGGATCTGAAAATTGCATCCAATATCACTGCGTCAATCGGATCCAACATGCAGGTGCGTGTTTGGATGCGTTTTGACTGCAGCAGGATAGCACACTATAGTTATAAATAGGGTGTCTGCTGCGTCAAACAGATCAAGAATTGACATGTTAATTCTTTGAATGGATCCGAAAGACGCATCAGAAGGATGCATGTAAACTCGCATCGGTGATCACTCATCTGAATGCCGATATGTGTTTTACATTGAAAGCGCAGTTTAAATCACACTGCAAATTTTTAGATATGTGTTTGAGTCCGTTTAGGGTCCGAAACACCAATCCAAACACGCATCTAAAAACGGATCCAAAATCGTATCCAACACGCCGTGTGAACATACCCTCACTCTGCTCTCAGCTAATCAGATAACAGATCTCCGTCTGGTATGCTAGTAACCATAGAAACCTGTGTGCACTCAGAACACATAACAATGCTCTTATCTCATGGCTAAAGTAAAATATATTGACCAAAGTCTTCATTTAACTGTCCCTTTATGTCCCTAATCTTTCTAGCAAGCTTTTTTATATTTATAAATAATTTCTCTTGTTTGTTCACAACCACATATTTCAGTGCAAAATGGTAAAAATATTATACTTGCTGTACCTGCTACGTTTCGAGAGCTACTGCCCCCTTTGTCAAGTGCTTGACAAAGGGGGCGGCAGCCCCCGAAACGTAGCAGGTACAGCAAGTATAATATTTTTACCATTTTGCACTGAAATATGTGGTTGTGAACAAACAAGAGAAATTATTTCTAAGTATAAAAATTTATTGATTACGTTGATTATGGGGGAAGTTTGAGAAATACTCCACAGCAGACTTTGCCATAGTTGTGTCAATACAGGATTATGCTGGACTAACCGTCAATATATATTAGAAAACTAATCTTTATAATGAGAAAACCCATTTAACAGTACTATGTTCCTTTTTGAGATAAGCATTCAGTCAGTCATATATGAGGTCTCTGCCATATAGAAATTTAAAAAAGGATAGTTAAAATGAACCACATACATGACCCAAAATACTGATCTGATGATACTGATCTGATATGACTGATTGTGAATGCTTATCTCAAATAGGAACTGAGTTAAATCACTTAGTTTATGGAATCATGCTGTGCTTACTTGCAGTGTATATATTTTTAAACAATTTATTATATTAAAAGTTAAGTTTACATTTAAAATGCAAAACTGAAATTGAAAAACTGACGGTATCACCTTGCATTTCTGCTGCAGACTCCAGCAGGCTCAGACTGGCCCATAGGAGAGCAAGGACCCCTTGGGCATGGCAGGCCTGGGATTGCTTTTCAGGGAGAAAGGCAAAAAGAAAGAGGCAGAAACTAACAGTAGCTGTAAGGTGGGCCCCAAGAATCAAATCCACTGGTGGGCCCCAACAATCAAATCCACTGGTGGGCCCCAAGAATCAAATCCACTGGTGGGCCCCAACAATCAAATCCACTGGTGGGCCCCAAGAATCAACTCTACAGGTGGGTCCCAAGAATCAACTCGACTGGTGGGTCCCAAGAATCAACTCTACTGGTCGGCCCCAATAATTAAATCCACTGGTGAGCCCCACGAATCAACGCTACTGGTAGGACACAATAATAATATCCACTGGTCGGTCCCAAGATTCAAATCCACTGGTGGACCCCAAGAGTCAACTCCACTGGTGAGACCCAGGAATAAGTTCCACTGATGGGCCCCAAGAGTGAACACCACTGGTGGGCCCCACAATTTAATCCACTGGTGGCCCCAAGAATCAACTCTACTAGTGGGCACTAAGAATCAGATCCACTGGTGGGCCCCAGGACTCAACCCCACTGGTGGGCCCCAGGCATCAACCCCACTTTATCATCTTCCCCCCATCCCACTCTATCCCTACACCTGATCTCTCTATCACAGTGACTGCACTCTCTCACCGGCTCCACAAGTCTGCTGACCTTTGACTCCAATCTGTCCTTCAAACTGCACATCCAAACCCTTGCCTCTGTCTGCCGCCTCCACCTAAAAAATATCTACCGAATCCGCTCATTCCTTAACTTTGAAAGCACAAAAATGCTTGTCCACGACCTTGTCATCTCCCGCCTAGACTATTGCAACATCCTTCTCTGTGGCCTCCTATCTAGCACCCTCGCTCCCTTCCAATCCATCCTTAACTCTGCCGGCCGTCTGTTTCACCTCTCTCCTCATTACTCCTCTGCCTCTCCCATCTGCCAATCCCTTCACTGGCTACACATTGCTCAGTGAATCCAGTTCAAGTTAGTAACCTTGTCCTACAAAGCTCTCCATAACCTCTCCCCTCCATACAAATCTGCCTTAATCTCTAGATACCTCCCCCCACACAATCTCCGCTCCTCACAGGACCTTCTTCTCTGCTTTCCGCTTATCAGCTCCGCACACAACCGTCTCCAAGACTTCTCTCATGCTTCACCCACACTCTGGAACTCACTGCCCCAACACCTCAAACTCTCCCCCACGCTCACTAGCCTCAAAGGTAACCTGAAAACTCATCTCTTCAGGATTGCCTATAACCAACAATAACCCCCGTTGTACTACTCCACCCCACAAACATGTCTGCCCTTCGTCTTCTGTTCCTTTCCTCCTTTCCTGTAGACTGTAAGCCCTTATGGGCAGGGACCTCTCTCCCTCTGGACCAGTTGTTAGTTATTGTCACCTTGCACTTGTTTGACCTATGTTATATATGTAACCCCCTCGAATGTACTGCGCTCTGGTATTAAGGGCGATTTAAAATAAATAATAATAACTCAATCAACTCCACTGCTGGGTCCCAAGAATCAACTCCACTGGTGGGCCCTAAAAAAGCAACTCCATTGAAGGGCCCCAAGAATCAACTCCACTGGTGGGCCCCAAGAATCATCTCCACTAGTGGGCCCCAAGAATCAACTCAAACTGGTGGAACCCAAGAATTAACTCCACTGCTGGACCCCAAGAATCATCTTCACTGGTGGGCCCCAAGAATAAAACTTTCAGCTGTAACCCCAAGAATCAACTCCACGGTGGACCCCAAGAATATCACCCACTTGTGGTCCCCAAGAATTAACTCCACTGGTGGGCCCCAAGGAGCAACTCCACTAGTGGGCCCCAAGAAGCAACTCCGCTAGTGGCCCCAAGCACCCCAGTCTGACATTGAACTCTGCTATTGATTTTGAAAATCTTATACTACAGGTGGTCTGGTGTACAGAGTAAAGAACTGACACAGGAAAAAGCCCAATCCCTGGTGTCGATTACTCACATGTAGACTGAGCTGCAGATGACAGGATTTGAGTAATGAGTATGAGGTGACTGGACATTTTCCTTCTGATCTTTTATATGCACTCATGACTGTTCTGTCAATTTCCTTTTCTAGTGGACATCTGGAAAATCAGTAGCACACACTTTTTGGAAAAAGTTGTAGCTCATGGCCTGGCTCGTTATCCTGCTGTAAACAAATATATTATTGATAAAAAAATGTTGAAAAAAATACAGGGGCAGATTTACTTTTGTATTTGCCCCTAAAATGTGTCTTAAAGAGGAGCTGTGACATCTCCTAACATGTCTGTATGTTCACTATGAAATCACAATCCTGGGGCATTTTTTCTTATATCTCTGTGTTGTGTTGTTTCTCTCTTATTCCTTCAAGAAGTGTATTACTGAATCAGTCAGGTGGGTGTTACCATTCCAGTTTTCAAAGGGACGTGCTTCTGTATACACTGAGGGCGACATGTATGAATTTGAATGCATACTTTTTTTTAACTTGGCGCCGACAACACAGTTCTAAATAGATATAGAAGAGTGTAGAATACGACAGATTTTTGGCGCATTACATAGAGCTTAATGTGCTGAACTTTGTATGGGCATAGAGTGCAATGCGCCAAACTTGGCGCACTAAACTCTATGTAATGCGGCAAAAATCTGTTGTATTCTACACTCTTCTATATCTATTTAGAACTGGAGTGTCGGCGCTAAGTAAAAAAAAAAGTATGCATTTAAATTCATACATGTCGCCCTCTTAATGTTTCAATGCTCGGATTATCAGATTCTGAGAGTGTAGAATCCTCTATGCCCATACAAAATTTGCCGCATTAAGCTCTATGTAATGCGCCAAAAATCTTCATACTGTCGTATTCTACACTCTTCTTTATCTATTTAGAACTGGAGTGCCGGCGCCAAGTAAAAAAAAGTACGCATTCGAATTCATACATGTCGCCCTGAATCTGTCAGCACACGCCCCTTTGAAAACTGGAATGGTAACACCCATCTGACAGATTCAGTAATACATTTCTAGAAGGAATAGCTGAGGAACAGCACAACCCAGGGTTATAAGAGAAGATGCCCCAGGATTGTTATTCCACAGGGAACACAAGGATTTACTAAAACAGACCTGTCAGGAACGACAACAGATCCTCTTTACAAAGTACCAAAATTTTGCACTTTTTGGTACAATTTGGAGCATTTAGTTTTATACAATTTTATCAATTGTTTTAGACAATTCATGTGGCTCATCAGACAAGTGGGTGTGGCTTAGCAGGGAATGGGCAAGACTTTAAATGCAAGAAGATGCTGCAAAGTTCTGGTGTGGAGTTTTGGTTCTTAGTAAGCCAACTAATAGATGGTATAAAAAGTCAGACAAGTTTGCAGATGCACAAGACTAATCAAACAGCATGAGCCACTGTATACATTTGGCTTATCCTTCCTCTGTCCGCTGTAAGTTTACAGTAAATGTTAGACAGGATTACATACCAGTGTCCCTATTTTGGAGGGACAGTTTCCTACTTTCAACTCTTGTCCCTCTCTCCATCTTTGCTCCATAAATGTCCCTCTTTTTCATTTGGGGTATAAATTTCCTTCAATAAACTATTTTGCTTCAAAAAGTATCTGATTGACTTCTGGGGGCGGAGTTGCCGAGTGTGGCCGCATTTTACCAGAGCTCCCGTTCCAGAGCCTAAAAACAGCTATTTTCGGGAAAATATCTGAGCCCAACGCCTGCAAAGGGACTTGTGAATGTAGCCCCGAGGGCAGAAAAGGGGCCACAAACGGGGGCATTATTACCCGGACAGTCGAGGAGCTGGAGTTAGCTCCACAGCCCGAGGCTGTGGATTGCCGCGGATGGTCTGCAGTGACGCTCCACCCGGGAGGAAGAGAAGCAAAAGCGAGCCAGTTGACCCAGCCAGGCGACAGTACACAGCGGAGGCTGTGTGAGGCACCGACACCCCCCCAGTGTTGCCACGCTTACCTCTCTAGAGAAGAGTGGACCGGACGCGACGTGCGGCAACAGCGGAGGGACCAACGCCAAGAGTGTGCAGACCGGATGGTGTCCCGTGTGGTGCCGGAGACCGATACGCGACAGTCGGAGGTGGCCGGAGGCGGTGAATACCCGGGAGCCCACAGCAGCAGGAGCGGTCCGCGCGCGCTCTGAGAGGAGAAGGCTGCGGACGGACTGACGCGGACTCCGTGCATCTCTAAGGAGACGGGCGACAGGCGACTGCAGCGGTGCCCAAGTCCGGAGTGGTAGAGGCCCAGCACTTGACGAGGTACCGGCAGGCAGGTGGGAGAGCGGAGGAGGTAGTGGCTGGTGGCAGAGACTGTTGGGGATTTTCCATCTCTTGGTGCGGCTAGCACGTGGTCGGGTGGTGGGACGGTCGGTCATCTTGGCCCTAGGGCCTACAGCCTTAACCTGCCCCAGAGCCACGGAGGACACGGCGCACAACCTGGGTGACGCTAGGTGTGTGGGGTTCGCCTCCGCAGCTGGGAGGTGAACTTTCCGCACTGCCGGAGCTCGCCCATAAAGAGAGAGGACTTTGCCGGAGTCTTTTGTGCCCCCCTCCCATCTGGCTCCGTGAAGGCGGGAAAAATAGCCGCCATATTGCTTTTGGTGGCAGCACCAATATGCAGCCCCTCCAGCTCCACCTGCCGGCCAGCATCGACATCCCCGGACGTCGGCATATCTCACAGTAAGGGGAACGTTGTTGTTGACTGATCAAACAACCTTACCACGACTCATTGGGCAAACTACTGCTCTTCGGGACGCTGATAAAGCACTTTTGTTAACCATCAGACTCTGATGGCCCCTAAAACTCCGAAAAATAAGGCCCTAAATATAGCTCAGGGTACCTCCCCGGGGGCCACGATGGAAAGCCCTGCTTCTCCAGGACCATTCTTAGTTGATAGGAATACCCCCTCCCAGACGTCCCCATCAAGTCCGATAGGGCCCCCACAGGGCACTGTGTCGTTAACCCTTGCCGCTATAGCCCAAACGGTCTCCAGAATGATGATGCCCATGATGGATAAACGATTTGAAGTCTTGCATACTTCGATTAACTCTGCGTTATCAATGATTACAGCTAACACGCAGAAAATAGTGGAGCTTGAGAACAAGGTGACATCTTGTGAAGTCACCACCTCTAATGTGGAACAATCTCTCGCGCAGGCTAGGGAAACTGAAGCGATTTTAAGAGACCGGATCGAAGATCTGGAAAATCGCAGCAGGAGGGAATAATTCCCATTTGTAGGGACCGAATCCTCACAGGTGATCCTGATTACCTTCCCTTCAGATAAAATTCCCAAAGCTTGATATTGATGTTCCCCCCCAGGGGGTTTCTAGGGTCCAATAATCCCGGGGCCCCGGGGCCCCTTTTGGGTTTTGTTCAACGGCTTATTGCGGCGAGTTGGGACACACCCCAATACGCTGTGTGTTTTGGAATCCCGCTGCTCCCCCCCTGCTAAAATCGACCCTGTTCCCTAGTTCTGGGGAACTATGAATTACCGTAATTTCGGTGCGCATATGGGCGTTTTTTGAAGCGCAAAAACGGAGAAAATGCGCCCCGCAATTTACGCAGTGTGAACTATATTTATACTACACACACACAACCACAACACACTCAAAGACAACCAAAACACCACCTCAGACACACACACAACAGAACACCTCAGACACCACCCCCCACACTCAGACCCAACACTCAGACACACCACTCAGAAAACAAAACCACCTCAGACACACCACCTCAGACAACCCCAACTCAGACAACCACACAACCCGACACACAGATACAAACACTCGACCAAAACACTCGACACACACACAGACACAAACACACCCACCAAAACACACTCAGACAACACACAAGAACACAACACACAAAGACACACACACAACTCAGACAAAACACACACTAACAACAAACTCAGACAACACACATAACAGACACACACCAGACACCAAAAACCCTCAGACAACAAACACACATCAGACCAACCCCCTCAGACAAAAAACACACTCAGACAACCAAAAAACACTCGACAAACCACACTCAGACACACACACACTCAGACACACCCCTCGACGACAAACCACTCAGACAACACCCCACCCCTCAGGACCCCCACTCAGACAAAACACACACTCAGGCACACACACAATCAGGCAACACCCACATCAGAACACACACTCACACAAAAACACAACACCCCCAAACCAGACACACACCACACTTACACAACACACCAACCCAAAACACCTCAGCCACACACACACCACACACCTCAGACACAACACCACCAACCCGACACCACAACTCAGACACACCCCCACACACCGGGGCACACACTCAGAAAACACACACTCAGAAAACACACACACTCAGACACCACACACTAACACACAAACACAAACATCGACACACACTCAGAACCACACACACATCAGAAAACACCCCAAATCAAAACCCATAGACACCACTCAAAACACAACCACTCAGACACACACACTAACACACACACAAACACACACTCGCCCCAACTCAGCACACACAACCAGACCAAACAAACAAATCGACACACACTAGACACACCCCCTCACACACACACCAGAACCAAACACACACTCAGACACAGACTCAGAAAACCCCACACTCAACACACACACCAAACTCAGACACACACACACCACAACCCGGGAAAAACACTCAGACACACACACCAACTCAGACACCCACAACCAACCAACACACACTCGACACAAATTTAGGGGCAAACAAACTCAGACCCAAAACTCACACAACACTAGCACAACACTCGACCACACAAACTAGGAAACACCTCAGACAAAACACCAACACTCAGACAACACACACAACCATCAGACACAACAACACACACACTCAGGACACCCCACACCACTAGAAAAACACACACACTCAGCAAAACCCAACACCAAAACACAGCCCCACCACTCAGACACACTCAGAACAACACACACACTCAGAAAACCCGACACAACCACACTCAGACACACACACTCAACACACCCCACACTGACCACCCCACACTCAGAAAACACACCACTCAGACACACACACACACCTCAGACCACACACACTCAGACACA
Source organism: Phyllomedusa bahiana (assembly GCA_025379985.1). Classification (NCBI taxonomy): domain Eukaryota; kingdom Metazoa; phylum Chordata; class Amphibia; order Anura; family Hylidae; genus Phyllomedusa; species Phyllomedusa bahiana. The sequence continues at coordinate 35,803 of JAODAL010020736.1, forward strand.
CACTCAGATACCCCAAACACTCAGAACACACAACCAACCAACACACAACTCAGACAAAGAACACCACACATCGCACACACCCAGACACCCCCACACTCAACACAAACTCAGACACACACAACCCCTCAGATACACACACACACTCAGAACACCACACCTCAGACCCAAACCCCCCCCCAACCCCCACCAAAACCACACACCACACACACACTCGAACACATAGACAACATCAAACCACACACCAAAAAACACACTCGACAACAAATAACACCCCACTCAGACAACACCCTTTTGCAAACACACACTAGACACACACAAAACCCCATCAGACACCCCACACTCACACACACCAACAGAACACCAAACCAACCACACTCAGCACACACACACCAACACACAACAACTCAGACACACACCCAGACCACACACACCAGACACAAAAACCTCAGCACCACCAACACAAAACTCAGACACACACCACTCAACCACACACCCACACACACTCAGAACACACACTAGACACACCCACACTCAGACCACACTCAGCACACACACACACTCAAACACACACACAACACTCAGACACACCTCAGAACACCACACTCAGGCCACACACCTCAGACACACACTCCGACCACACCACCCCACACACACCAGAACACACACACCCAATCTCACACACCACACTCACACACACCAACTCACACACACACCAGAACACACACACACACACCCAAAACACACTCAGACCCACAACCAAACCACACACACAACACACACCAACCCCACACACAAAACACTCGACACACACCTCAGACACACCAAAACCCCCTCAGACACACACACCAGACCAAAAACACACCTCAGAACACACTCAGACAACACCCCACACTCAGACACCACTTTTCACTAATCGCCCAAATCAAAACCCCAACTCCAACACAACCCCGAAGGGGCCACCAACATCAGGGGAGACCCAAAACACACCAACTCGACAAACAAAACTCCACCCAAATCAGACACCACCCACTCAGGGGAAAAAAACCCCCCTCCCCCTCAGCCCCCCCGCACCCCTCGCAACCCCCAGAACAACCACCAACTAGACACGACCACACCAAGAACCCCTAGCACACACAAACCCAGACACACACACTCAGACACACTCTCAGACCCACACACACCACTCACACACACACCACAACACTCACACACACTCTCAGACACACACAGACACACACACACACACTTAGACACTCAGTACGTTTACATTCATGAAGATATTGCTGTTTTCCCTCCTATTACACTAGCAGTCTTGTCTCTGCAGGGAGGCTCCTCACACTGGAGACCTCGGGATGTGTGTACATGTGGGAGCTGCTGAAGCCATAGACAGGGCAGGACAATGCAGCTGCAGGAGATGCCCGGAGATCACAGCAGGGGGCGGAGCCTCACACTGCCGGACACTGTGCTGTGCTCCGGATCTTCCTGCCTCTGGCAGTGTGAGCAGCCGGGCCCCTCCTTCCCTCCTCAGCCCCGTCATCTCCCGCAGTCGCCTCCCTCCCTCCCTGCACCTAGCAACCATCCTGAGCTGTGAGTGCGTCCAGAGCACGGACACACAGCTCAATAGAACGTCGGTGCTGCAGGCCCACACCCTGGAGCCGGCGCTCTGAGACTCGGGCACAGCAGCTTTTGTTCGGGGCTTTTTGCCCAAATAACCTGCTAGCGACGCCCCTGGTTCCCACAGATAAGTATGTCATTGAAAGAGCTCATAGGCTGGGACCACAGAGGCAGGAAGGGGAGAGGAATGCAAGACCACGCCCGGTGATAGCTAAATACCTCAATTGGGCAATTAAGGAGCAGGTGCTGAGGGCTTACAGGAGGCGCGACACTCTCATCGTAGAGGGCATTAAAATCCTGTTGTTGCAAGATTTCTCTGCAAGTGTGGCCCAAAAAAGAAAGCTATTTACCCCAGTCTGCAGACATCTCCATGGGCAGGCGATACGTTTTCAGCTCATGTATCCCGCAAAGTTGAAAGTGCAGGTGGAGGGAAGGCAGCTGATTTTTGAGGACCCCGCTCAAGCTAGGCGTCATTGTAACGGGTTGCGCCGCGATCGGTACTCGAACCGCGGTCGCACCCATGTTCCCCATGGCGGGTCCCCGGCGGGGACGGGTGGCACCGCGGGCCACGCTGATGGCCGTGGTCGCACCCGTCCCGTCCACTCACCTGACCTCGCTCCTGTCCGGTCCTCGTCCCCTGCCGGCCGGAATGCGCATGCGCGCCCCCTAGCGTGCGCACGCTCGTCCATGTAATTTTAAAGGGACAGTGCGCCGGTAATTGGTTAATTGCCGGGAGCTGTCTCTATATAGGTTTTGGATCCACGTCACTTCCCTGCTGGATCTTTATTGTCTCCGTGCCCTGGAGAAAGCGTTCCTGAGTATCTTCTGTCCTACCGTGTATTCTGACCTCTGCCTACGTTTATCGACTGCGAACCTTTGCCGCCTGCCCTGACCTTGCCGCCTGTCCTCGACTACGTCTACGTCTCACGATTCTGTACCACGCTCATCCTTGGCCGCCGTCGCAAGCAAGTCACGTCAGGGGTAGCGACCTGGTAGACTCCGCCGCAGCAAGTCCATCCCCCTTTGCGGCGGGCTCTGGTGAAAACCGGGACCTACTTAGATTCCGCTCCCTGGCGTGGCTTACGCCATCGCTTGCGGTGGTCCATCAGATCCACTACCAAGTCCGTTAGGCTATGTTCACACGGCTTAAAATGGGCCGTATTTCAGGCCGTAATTACGCGCCGTAGTGCGCGAATTACGGCTGGATTACGTCCCAATCATGATGGTAATCCACAGTTCTGATAGAGAACTATGGATCACGTCTCCTCTCCCCGCTCGGCGAATCCGCTGCGGGGGGAGATAAGTGACATGTGAATTACTAGTGCCGTATAAGCCCGCCGCAATGTAGTCTAGGGCCCGGGAGGGCGGCCCCCCGCCCCACCCCCCCCCTCGTCCACACGGGTAATTGGGGGGCTAATAACCCCTGCAAATAAGCCATGTAACTACCCTTTACGAAAGTCCCCCTGGATCCCGCCAAAGTCCCCTTGACAGGCATCGCTGGGATCTTACGAGATTGGCCCAAAGTCGCAGCAAATCAAAACAGGCCCAAGAGTTGGGGCCGCTCTCCCGCATGATGGTCAGTCCTTGATCCGAAAACGTCCCCCGTCTCGTCTGTGGCTCCGTCAAAATCAGCCTTTCCTTTTTGGCTACCGTGGGGACCCAAGCTCGGTTCCCCTTACCCACCATTTTGGGGGGGATCCAACTTTGCGGGGTTTTTTTCCCCGTGCTCTATGCACGTGAAATGATGGGGATCGTTTCCCTCGGGGGGTTAAGGGGGCCCTTTCGTAGTGAGTCTATTTCCCGGGGAAGGCCCCTGGTTGGGGGAACCCCTCTCTGGGACAAGAACGCCCCAGTGCTGCGTTTACGCCCTTCCCTCCAAAATTTCCCGCACCTTTCTTGAGGGCCGGCGCGTGCTTCCTCTGCTGAGACCCCCCCTTTACCCCTTCGCGGGCAACTCCTTGTGGGGATTTTTGGGGTACAGCCCCGTACCCTGACTTCGGAGCTCATTTGGGAATGATCGCCCTCTGCCCCTTTCAAAAAGGGTCTTCCCAGCGGGGTAAAAGACGTTTTGGAGCAAAAACCTCCGTCCTCCTGAGTAAAATTAATTCATGGCAATCGTTCGTTTTAAAGGGTTCGCTGAGAGGCGGGAAAGCTTCGTCGGGAAAGAGACTCTGCACCCCCCCCGTCGGGGGTTTCCCCTGGCTCCGGGTTTTTCCAGCACCCCCCTTGCACCCCCTAAACCCCTCTGAGGTGAACCATGCAAGTGGCCCCGGGTCTTTATCGGAGCAGGAGCTGAACCTCGTTGACGAAAAGCAAGTCCATTGCGCCCCCCCGGCCCATTTTGCGAACTGCCCGCAAAATCCCAGCTCCGGGGAAAACGTACACTAGGTCCCGTCGAGGGGCGGCCCAGGTGATTTTTCCCCTCCCCAAGTTTGTGATGCCAGTGGGGGTGACTTCAGATGCTGGACCTTCTTTCCCGGATTCTGTTTTCCTAATCGGTCCCTGCCGGGAACTTCATCTTCCCCTTGTAAACCCCTACCGCGTACCTGTAGTCTGGTTGGAGAAGCCCTTTCTTATTTCTTCATCGTGGGAGCTCCCCCTGATCCCTCCAGTATATAAACCCCCAAAGGTGACTCTGTGTGTTTGGGGTACATAAGGAGAAAATCAGGGTTTTACTTCTGTCCCGTGCTTCCCCGCATCCTCTTGGGGGTTTCCTGGCTCAATGTCAGCCCTCACTCGTTGGAAGACAAACAGGTCCCCGATTGGGGGGGAAGCCAGAACCCCTTTTCTTGGGGGGGTACCACGCCCGGGGCCTACCCCTTTCCCCACCCCCTGTCAAGCCTTGCCAGGCCTGCCGCAGGTACCGATACCGGATTTTGGGATGATTTTTCCCAGAAAGAGGCCGAATTCGCTGCCCCCATGGCCTTACGACGCCCTATTTACCCCCTCCCCGGAAGCAGTCCTCCCGGGAAGGGTCTACCCCCTGTCCTGCGGAGACCAGGCCATGTGGCTACATTCAAGGGGAAATTGCAAAAAGGTTCATTCCTAGTCCCCTTCCCAGCCCGGGGCCGGGGTTTTTTTTGTGCAGAAGAAAGGTTGGGTTTCCCCCCGCCCGTGTATAACTACAGGGGTCTAAATAGATCACCGTAAAAACCGCTACCCTCTCCCCCTGATCTCAGAACTTTTTGACCCTTCAAAGGGGGCTAAGTTTTTCCCCAAATTTGGGTCTGCGAGGAGCCTTTAAAACCTCTCAGAATTCGGGGGGGGGGACGGTGGAAAAGACGTTTAATACCCCAGAGGACTTTTGAGTATCGTGCTCCCTTTGGGCTCTGTAACGCCAGCAGTGTTCCAAGAAATTGTCAAAAGTGTCTTCGGGATCTCTTGTCACCTGCTCATAGTGTAAATAGTGACATCCTGATTTCTCCCCCGACTTCAACTCACCGGGCACAAGTGCGCGGTTTTTGCGACGTCTGGCGCAACCGACGTATGCCAAACTAGAGAAATGTTTTTCCAACGACCGCCTACCTTTCCCCCGGGTAAAGTCCGGCTAAGGGCCCAAAAATGGACCCAGCAAAAATCTTGCGGTGTACAATGGCTCGTCCTGTCGGTTTTCGGGGAATTAGCGCTTCCCGGGCTTCGCAAATTATTGACAAATTTTTTCCCCACTTCTCCACCTTGGTGGTCCTATCTGGCCCTTCTAGGGGAATGCAACCCGAGATGTTGGCCCGGAGGGGAGAAGGCGTTGTTTATCTAAAGACTGCCCTTTCCACGCCCCGACGTTCCTCCCGGGGGCCAGTTTGGCCCTCGAGGTAGTGCGCCCGAAAATTCCCCGCTTAAATTGGGGCCCTCGCTTCCCCCGGACCCCTTTAAAGGGTTCTTCGGCAGTTGAACCCCGGTGACAACAAGCTCTGTTTTCCTCCATCTTCGGATCCCAAAAAGCATTCCATGTATCCCTCCTTAAGCCTTGGTTCTGAACCGGTTCTCTCGGGAAAAATGGGACGCCTTCCCCCGTAGCCGAAACCCCTGACATTTCAAGTAAAGGGCAACTTGGTTTGAAGACGGGCAGGGAAACGTTTCTTTCCCCTGGATTTGGGGGGGCTTTGGCCCGAGGAGAGATCCTGGGAGCCAGAACTAACATCCTGAAACTGATTCATTCAGTTTTGCGCCTAAAAAGGTGGGGAGGTTAAAAGGGGGGGGGGGGATGTAACGGGGTGCGCCGCGGTCTGGTTCTGGACCGCGGGCGCACCCCTTTTCCCATGGCGGGGGCCCGGGGGGGGGGGACGGGTGGCGGCGCGGGCCACGCTGCGGGCCGTGGTCGCACCCCCCGCCACCCCCTGATCTCGCTCCCGTCCGGTCCTTGTCCCTTGCGGGCCGAATGGCATGGGCCTCCTAGCGCGAGCGCCCCGTCGTCCAGAAAAAACTTAAAGGGAAAAGTGCGCCGTAATTGGTTAATTCCCGGGGCGCTGTCTCTATATGGGTTTTGGACCCACGTACTTCCCTTTGGGAATTTTTTGCCCCGGCCCTAGAGAAAGCTTTCCCTGATATCTTTGTCCTCCCCTTATTCGACCTCCCCTACGTTTTCGACTCCGCCCATTGCCGCCGCCCTGCCCTTACTGCTATCCCCGATACCCCTACGTCCACTTTCTGTCCCACGCCCCTTTGGGCCGCCGTCGAAAGCAATCACGTCAGGGATAGCGACCTGGTAGATTTGGGTAAAAACTGGCCCTATTAGATTCCGCTCCTTGGCTGGCTTAGCCATCGCTTGGGGTGGTCCAGAGACCCACTACCAAAGCCCGTTACAGTCATTTTCATTAGGAGGGTTGGGCTAAAAGGCCCATACTACAAGGGGAAAAAGGGAAAACTTTGGATCAGTGACCCTTTTACTTGTTGCTCGATCAGCTATTGATTCAAATGATGTTGGTCAAGTTCCGCGGACCCCAAATTTGGGCCCCAAAAATTAAAAATTTGTTTCGTTATTTTATTGCTGACATTTGTAGTGCTTTTCTTTCCGTCTGCCCCCCAAGATGGGGATGGATTGTTAAAGGTATGTGGCTCCCTGACCTCGGATGGCCTACGGACAGGAAGTGCCCCCTCGCTGCGGGATATGGGGCATTGGGAAGCGAAAAGGAAACCACAACTTGTGAGGGCTGACGAGTGGTGAACTGACGGGAGAGCTAGTGGAGTGGCCCTTCGAGGGGACAATCGGGGTTTTTTTGGAAGTGGCAGGGCTCAATACTCCCATTAAAAAGGGAAAAAGGGGAGCGTACAACTTAAACGTTTTTAAACCGATATAATCTTTTTGCAAGAAACCCATTGGAGGAAGGTAACAGGTGGGTCTGTGTGTCCCCGGCTGGAGTCCCGCCACATGGGCCCTTTTTCTTCCAAATCAAGAGGGGTGGCCATTTTATTTAGAAAGTGATTGGATTATTTAATAGAAGAAGAGGTAAAAGATGAAGGAGGTAGATACATTTTGCTAAAAATATTGCTAGAGGGTACCTCATACACACTTGTAAATGTATATGCCCCTAATCTATCCAACACAAATTTCATTGTCAAGCTAAACTCTTTTCTAGCATCCAGGGCAGATACAAATGTAATCTTGGGAGGAGATTTTAACGCAACTCAATGTCCTTCACTAGACAGATCTGCAATAAGCAGGGCGCCATCCCTAGCTGCCAGGGACATATTGAGCCTGGCAGATGACAATGCGCTTTGTGATCCCTGGCGCACCCTAAATATGGGGGCAAAAGAGTTCACATACTACTCCGCGGTGCATAAAAGTTTCACGAGAATAGACTACTTTCTTATTTCCCTGAAGCTGTGGGAGATGGTCTTAGACTCTAAGGTCCATACCATAGCTATTTCCGATCATGTCCCAGTCACGCTGCTGATTTCGCGCCCAACACCACATGCCAAGAGTAGATTCTGGCGATTCCCGGGTGATCTGCTCCAATCTGAGGACTTCAAGTCCTTTCTGCAAGTCCACTGGACTAATTATGTAGACGATAATCTATCACAAATAGAAAATGTCCCTCTGTTCTGGGCTGCTGCGAAGGCGGTAATGAGAGGCAATATCATCAATTATGTCGCAGGCAGGAGAAGAGAGGCCCAAACCAAATTTGAAAAGTTGCAGACCACATTGCTGTCAGCACAAAGAGAATTGGCGATACCATTTCCCCTGGGACGCGCAGAAATGGTCTACACAGAAGCCAAAGTAGTTCTAGACTCTTTTGTACAAAGTCAGGCTAATTGGTTAGTTAAGCTTAACCAGAATAGATACTTTAGGGGGGTGAATCGAGATAGTCAGATGTTGGCGCAATTGGTTAAGGCCCAACATAGCCGTAAACAAGTGTTAGTCGTGAGGGATCCGACCTCTGAGGCGCAATGCACGGCGCCAGAAGCGATCTCAAGGCTGTTTGCTGAATTTTTTGAAGATCTCTACAGAGCTCCACCCACTGACATGGGTCGGATAAATTCATTCCTGGATGCTGGAACCCTCCCGGGTCTTAGTGTAGAGCAGCAGGCCTTTTTGGATAGCCCAATCACGGAAGAGGAGGTGAGGAAGGCCATAGCATCCTCGCCCAATAAGAAATCACCTAGGCCGGATGGCTATGGCTGTGAATTTTATAAACTCCTATCGGTTGAAGTGACGCCAACATTGATTGGCTTATATAATGCAATATATCGGGATCAAGGAGCAATGGAGCTATTCTCGGAATCAGTACAAATTTTTGCCCCAAAAAACCCCGGGCAAGGTCCACCCTTTTAAAAAATTTTACCCCCCAAATTAGCTTACCCCAATTTTAAATTACAATTTTTTAAACCAAAATTTTGGCGACTCCCGCCAACATTTCTCCCTGAAAAAATGGGCCTTCCGGGCACAGAGGGGCTTTAATCCCAGGAGGGCCAAGCATTTAAAAAAATTGGGGACGGTGGGGGGAGACGTTGAGGGCCCCCGGGATTTTTCCCTTTCAAAAATCTTAAATGCTCTTAAGCCTAGATCCAAAAAGGCATTGACGGGGTTTCCATGCCCTTTTCCGGGCCCCGCAACCCCCTTTTAAAGGGAAAAAACTTTGGCCCGGTTTTCAGAATTTCTTTCCTACATCCGGGAAAGGGGCTCATCCCCAATTTTTTAATTAATGGATTCCCTAAAAACCCCCCCCCCCCCCCATATAATTTTAGGGGACTAGAAAAGGGTTGTCCACTATCTCCATTGCCCCTTTACCCTGTACTTATCCGTTGTTTTTGCAAAAACCCTAGCCCGGGCCATGAGGGAATCGGGGCTGTTTCCCCCCGTTTTGGGATATAGGGGGCTTTTGCAGTAATGTGATGATAATTTTAAAAAAAACCCACCAAAACCTTACAGGGGGTGCTGGGGGGTTGCAGGAGAGGGGATCCCTTTTGGGGGAAAATTACTTTAACAGGGAAAAAAACAAATTTGGCCATGAAAATTTAAAAGGGACCCCCAAAAAACCTCGTGGGCAAAAACTTTACCCTTTTAAATTTGGGTGTAAAAGCTAAGTTTACCCTATTTGGGATACAATATCAACCCCCAAACCAGCCCTATAAAAAGACAAAAACACACCTTATATAACCCCCGCTAAATCAAACCCCCAAAAACTAAAAAAACCGGGGGGGGGCAACAAACCGTTGTCCAAATTGGGAAGGGAAACCCTTTGTCAAGCGGGTAAAATTTTTCCAAAGTTGCGAAATCTCCTGCATTCCCTTCCACTCTATTTTCGGGCGCAAGGTTTAAAATCCGCTTAATGCGCTTTTTCCGTGATTTATTGGAGGGCAAAGGACCCTTCGATTCCGTTAAAAATTTTGCAGCAGCCCCGGGGACAATGGAGGTTTTAAATTTTTCCCCGAATATTCGGGCATATAATGGGGCCGCGCTGATTCAGGGGCAGACGGTTTTGCAAAAAACTTCAGTTTTCCGGAAAACCAAGGGGGAAAGCGGGTCATTTTTTGGGGAAGATTCGGCTAGCAAAATTTTATACATCCCCCTTTTGCATAAAATTTTCCAAAAACAGTTTAGGGCTAACCCAAACTCGAAATTTTTCAACGGGGGGGGGGCTGGCAAAAAATAAAGGAAAGTCTCGGGGTTACCCCCACCCTTCTATGCTCTCGCACACTATTGGGCAACCCCAATTTCCAGAAGGGAAGCTCCACAAAGAGACTTCTACCGGGGGAGAAAAGGGAAAATCCTATGGGAATTTATAAATTTAAAATTTAGATGCAAAAACGCATAGGGTTTTAAAAATTTTTGGGAACTGAGAACAAAATTTCCCAGGGCAGGGGTCTCCTTTTTCCCCATATTTGTGTGCCCGTAGCTACACCTAACACTGACTCCACTTTTCCCACCGGAAAAAAAGGGGACCCCACCCAACACGTAGACTCTTGCTCAAAAAAACAAAACCGGAAAGGGGCGCCCAAACTCACTATTACAAAGCTTTAAAATGCCCACAACTTCTCAAACCCAACCATGGCACTTTCGAAATGGGGGGGGAGATGACCCCAGTCTGGAGGCCATACCTACTTACAGCATTGGGGCCCAAAAGCCGAAAATTTTTAGCCTCAAGTAATACGGGAGAAGCCCCCCCAGCTGTACCCCCGGGCTTACATTTCCCCATTTAGGGGGTAACGCAAAGGGGATTTTTGAAAGCAGCAGAAAGTTTTTTGATGTGGTGTTCAAGAAGCAGATATTTTTTACTGCTTTTGGAGCTGCAAAGGTGATTTGGATTTTTGGGGAAAGGGTGAAGACATTAAATAACGCCCCTTTCCCAACTATGCCCAAACAACCCCCCCTAAGGGGAAAAATTTTTTCATATAAAACCCAATGACCCCCTGTGAAACCCCCAACAGGAAATTATTATATTTTGATTTTTTCCCGCGGCAGGGGACAAAAATATTTTTTAAAAATGTGGTACATGGGGTCCCGCCCCCTTTTAAGAAGTTTTTAAAAAACTGTCTTATTACCCGAAAAAGGGTTGGGTGGAGGCCTCAAGTAGGAAGGAGACTCATGCCAAAAAAAATTTCCAAGTCTGGGGCAGTTTTATCCCTCTGCTTCCATGGAGAATACAAGAAGCCATCAAAGAATGCTTTAGTTTTACCACATGGTTCCAAGAACAGGTATTAATTGGCGATGTTCCAATCCAGGGGACCCAGAGATTTGATACGACCAGAGGATGAGAATCATTGATTCAGCATCTACAATATTGTCTGCCGTCCAGTGATCCGGCCCTATAGAATAAGACGGGATGTGGGTGTCGAGTAAGGGGAGCCACATGGAATGACCATAATACCAAAACAGAGGTTGGGGGGTGGGGCCCGGAGAATGGAGCACTTGTTAGTATGTGTTTTTGTTTTGTCTGAGCCTAATGCTAAATACTGTCCACATGCTTTTGCGACTTATGTCTTTCTTTCCACCACTAAGACAGCCTAGCGCTACAGATGGAGCTAAAATTGGTTTAAACTATAGAGATAGTAAAGATGTCTTAGTCTAACGCACTTGAATGGCACCTATAACTAGACAGATTACTTTACAGTGATAACATCTGGAAGGAATAAAAACCTGACCTTCCGGAATGGATATAAGATCGCAAAATGGAGGCTCGGAAGAGTTTTAATATGTTTGTGTTTTCCTTTTGTTTTGTATATAATGGAAAATTGGTAACACAGAGTATGCATGCTATAGTATGTTAACCAATGATCCCATTAATAATAATTAAGATGTGAATTTATTGTACTTTGTGTTGCTTAATAAAGACATTTAAAAAAAAAAAAGGATCTGATTGCTTCCTCACTGTATATTACATAACAACTTACTACATATTTCATCATTGGATACAATGCAATTCTGAATATGTGTCCCTTTTTTCTAAAAAGTTGGCATGTATGTGTGTGGGTGTGGTTAGAGGCATGCCGTGGTGTGATATAATGTGTTTGGGCGTGGGTAGAGGCGTGGCCTGATGTTTCTCTCTTTGCACTCTCTAACAGTTGGGAGGTATGGGATTAGTAAATTTGCACCACAATATCCACTTCTAAAAAAAAAAAAAAAAGTACTCAAAGAGTATAACACACTGCATAACACTGCCATCTAGTGGTGTCTTCACTAACCCTTTGCCAACATTTCACATACATTCATGTCATAACATTGGGAAGGATGTACAGAGCGAGCTCCACTGGCGTTGCTAGTGGGGGTTGGAGGGTGGGCCATCGGGAGAGTTGGAAGTTCCGCACCATCTGGCTGTACAGCTGGGCTCCTTCTGCAGAGGCCTGGACCAGAGATCTGAATTTAGCCATTTAAAGGGGTTGTCTGGGACTTATAAAAGCTTGTTGGTACGCTGGGGTATGATTGGTCTGCTAGGGTTGGTCCACTGCTGTCACATACATGTAATACAATGGCCTGTGATTGGCTGCACATAACACGTGAAAGATGGACGTTCACTGTGCAGTCAGATGTACGGGCAGGCCACCGGGACGGAATGGGGGCATCACGGAGGCGAGTAGGCTTCCTTTTTTCCATTTTTAATCATACCTCAGTGGATCAACAAGTTTTTGTAAGTCCCAGAAAACCCCTTTAATTCTTCAGATGCCACAGTCAGACACATCCACGGCATCAAGGGGCTTAATAAAGGGAGTGACTCCTTCTATCACTCATGGGCACCTCTGCAACGCGATCTCAAGAGTACCCATAGATGCCATGGCAGCCAGAGACCAAATTATGACAGTATAATGCGCTGCCTGTCACAGCATAATCCATAATAAAGCAGTATGTATTGGCATGTAATATGAAAGCAATCAAGCAATTGTATAAAAAAAGGTAAAAGTAAACACACAAAACCCCTAAGGCTATGTTCACACGGCTTAAAATGAGACGTATTTCAGTCCGTAATTTCACGCCGGAGTGCGCAAATTGTGGCTGGAATACGTCCGAGTCATTACGGTAATCCACAATTCTCAGAGAACTATGGATTATGTCTCCTCTCCCTGCTCGGCGAATACGCCGCGGGGGGAGATAAGTGACATGTCATTTACTAGCGGCGTATACGCACCGCTAGTAATGATAGTCTATGGGCAGGCGAGGTGCCGCCCCCCGCTCCCGCTCTCGCCCCGCCCCCGTCCACACGCGTAATTGCGAGGTGTAATTACGCCCCGCAAATAAGCCGTGTGAACATAGCCTAATACCTCCAATATAAAAACACTTTATTTACAACAAAACAAGTAAACAAAGTAAGTATTGCCACATCTGTAAGGAGGAAATCTATCAAATTATTATGTTATTTAACCTCTTTGACAGCCAGTCATAATAATATGGCTCTAAGTTTATTTTCTTCCCTCCTTCCAAGTGCCTTTACTTTTTTATTTCTCCACCTACACAGACATATGATGGCTTTCATTTTGCGGGAGAGATTACTTTGTACTGGTGTCATTCACCGCACCATAGAATATACTGGGAAACTGCAAAAAATTCTAAGGCCATGTTCACATGGCTTAAACCAGGACGTATTTCGGTCCGTAATTATGCGCCGGAGTGCGCCTATTACGGGCTGAAAACGTCCCAGTCATTACGGTAATCCACAGTTCTCATAGAGAACTAAGGATTACGTCTCCTCTTCCTGCTCGGCGAATACGCCGAGGGGGGAGATAATTGAAAGGTCACTTTCTAGCGGCGTATACGCGCCGCTAGTAATGATTATCCATGGGCCGGCGAAGTGCCAGCCCCCCGTTCCCGCTCCCGCCCCCGGCCACATGGCGTAATTGCGCGCCGTAATTATGTCCCGCAGTTAAGCCATGTGAACAGAGCCTAAGTGAGGTGAAATGTAAAAAAAAAAAAAAAAAAAAAGGTGTGTTAGATGCAGCATGATCGCACCCTATAGTTTATAATATGGCTCCTGCTGGATCTTTTGGACCGACAGACGGATCCAAACACGCAGCTCAAAGCATATGTAACACGGACGAAAACACGCCGTGTGAACATACCCTTAGTAGTGAAGTACCGAAGGGGAACTAAACTTTCAAGTAAAAAAAACAAATTAACAAGTAACAAGTAACAAATTTTGAAATACCTCGATTTACTGAAAAGAAATTGAACATAATTGGTCTCTCCCTCCCTCGTTACAAAAAGTGGGTTAGGCGTCAAAGTTGTGACGTGTTTATCATGACATGATGTTGTAGCATGTAAGAGCGTATACAGTTCTATATAGAGATCTGTTTATTGCATTCAAGAGCAATGTGTCAATTGGACATTTTTCGGTATGTTCACATGGGCTGGATCAACTGGGATCTTCTGTAGAAAACCCGCAGAACACAGGTTTTGTAGTAAATTTTACTGCAGATTTTATTTAGGATTTTTCTACATTTTGACTTTAATAACAGAAGACAAATCTTTACTAAAAATCCACATAGAGATTTACTTGCAGGTTTTAGTGCAGATTTTGCCTTCTTCCATTGAAGTCAATGTAGAAAAATCTGTGACAACCATAAAATGCATTATAAATACCTGTCAAAACCCGTATCAATTGGTGTGGTGCGGATCTACAGGAAACACACATTTCATTCTGTGGATTTTCTATAGAAAATCCACAGAATGAAATGTGTGTGTTATCTACCCACGCGTCGTATTGTACAAGCGGGGAGATGAGGCGTAATCCATAGTTCTCTATGAGAACTGTGTATTACCGTAATTATTGGGGCGCACTTCGCCCCGTATTGAGCGCAGTACACCGCAAAATATGCGGCGAAATATGTCCCAATTTAAGCTGTGTGAACATAGCCTAAGACTTTCCAAATCTCCCTACCGCCTCCCATGTTGCTAAAATAAAAAATTAACCCATACTCACCTCTCCCATCACCACTGTTCCACTCTTGGGTCCCTTAATGATGATGCCTCGTTCATGGATCACATGATGCTGCAGCCAATCACTGACGTCTGTGATGTACATGCAGACATGTGACTGCAGAGGTCAGTGGTTGGCTGCAGCATCATGTGATCCATGAACGTGATGTCATCAGTGAGGGACGGAGAGAGCACTGGACCTCTGAAACGGCGATGATGGGAGAGGTAAGTATGGGTTCATTTTCTATTTTATCTCAGTGGGAGGAAGCAGAGAGCTTGAACCCCCCTTTAAGTGTGGGCATTAGTAACTGGGGCACATTCTATTGTTTTCTATGGAGCTCTATAATAATTGCTTTTCTTTCTGCCTCCCTAAAGATCATGCACTCCTGCCTGTCAGTGTCAATGTCACTATTAATAACACTCCGTACTTTCCAGGTCATTCTCATGCAAGAAAAGGTTTTTGTTTGCAAACAAGTAATAAGCTATCCCTGTGCCTCTGTGTGCAGTACCACTGGGTCATTGGGAGAAGCTATTGTCATGTAAACCCAATGCAATGGATCCAGGTTACAGGAAGTGAGATCTACTTTGCCTTTTGTTGTCTGATTTAAAAAAACTAGCTAAGGAAAGATGCCGCGCTCCTATTAACTATAGCGAAGGATAGTGGAGTCCGTGAGGAAGGATAACCAGTCCCATTTTATATCTCTCAATGAATCCATAGGACGCCACAGATTTTCTTGCAGAAGTGAGAACTCTTTCTTTACAGACAACTCTCCAATACATTCAAATCCCCAGCGCTCTGCATCCAGCACCAGACATCTCAGATGAAGGCTTCTGGAAAGAAAACATTTACATTCTGGTCTGGATCCTCCCCATTTCTATATATGCATATTTGAATATATTGGAAATCTGTCTGTAAATAAAGACTTTACACTTCTGCAAGAAATTCTGCGGCGAGCTGAGGATTCAATCAGAGGGAGTTTAAAAAACTGACACCAAACTCCAGCCTTCAAGACAGTATTGCAGGATGGGTATGTAGCGCCTCCTTGTGACCACATGACAGCATTGCAAGAGAGTACATTTGGGACAAGATATTTCCCTATCAGCATAAAGATGGGATTTCTCTGGGCTGATAGAACAGATGGAATTTATAATCAGTACAATAGATTAGAAATGAGACCTCCCAGACTTCACCCGTCTTGTGTATTTTTTGTCCTATGGAATGTATCACAGGTGGAAGTACCTAGAAGGGGCGCTACCATCAGGAAAAGCCTTTCACATAACAACAAGCAAAATATGATCATCATGTGTAATATTTTTATAACACAAATCAGGTGCTTGGGTTTTTGTAGTTTATTAACCCCCTGATGCTGCAGTGATATATATATATATATATATATATATATAATATATATATATATATATATATATATATTAGTACATTGCGGCCTTTCCTCTCCTTCCGCCTTCCTAGTGCCGTAACGATTGATTTTTCTATCTACATAGACTTATGAGGATTTGTATTTTGGAGACAAGATGCACTTTTTAATCTAACCATTGACAATAGCATAGAATTTATTTGGAAGCCCCAGAAAAATGATTTGTTAGAGGTCACACAAAAAAAAAAATTATACCACTTTTACAGGAGTAAGGTTGGATCTACACAGCATCAGACAAAAACCCCCCGAAAGTCGACCATTTATTTCCGATTCACGACCACAGTTTTTGTCACATTTTGCGCAAAAAAACACGCTCGGGTCTCGTTTTTTTGCTGCCAGCCAATACAATGGATGAAGGACAGAGATTAAAGACCTGGGGGAAAATACGGTCGTTTTTTCTTTTAAAAGTCTAGGGGCTGGATGAGGGGTGTTTTTCAGTGGTTTTAAAAATCTTTAAAACCCACCAAAAATACGATCGTTTTGCTATGCCATGGAGCCTAAGGGCATGTTCAGATGGCGTATTTGCAGGAGTACTTTGGTGGGTAATTGGGATGAAGTAGGCCCCCCAACTGTGTTAAAATTAACTAACAAGTTCAGCGGGTCTTTGGTGCTGTGTTTTAATCCCTCTCATTCGAGACGGGTTGCTCGATTGTATTTCTTGGCACATAATTTACGGCCGTAAAAAGCAGTGAGTGCGTCCTTTAAACAGTACATGTGCACGCCCCAATAAGCCGGCTGAACATATCCTAACTGTTTATGTTTTAATACTTTTTGAAAAAAAAAATAAAACCTCTTACCTTTTTCTTAAATTTGTGCTGCAGCGCAACGTTTTTTTTTAGCCAATTTTTTGGGGATGTGAAATGACCAAAAATAGGGGAATTTAAATAATGTTTAGTCACTGGGGGGGTTTCTTTTCCCCTATGTGCATTTTTCCCAGCTTGTCTCGTGATTCCCCCTCTATGAGTTGATGCAGGGCACTGAGGATTACTTGACGGGTCTCTTGGGGCTTGTCCCAAGGGTTATTGGTCGGTTTTTCAGAAGGTTTGCTGTTTTACAATCCGTCTGAAAACCAACATGCAACGATCCCCCATAGACTTTAACCCCTTAACTCCCAGGCCTGAAAAGTAGTTAATGACCAGAACATTTTTTTTTAGTTTTTGCCGCCTTGTGTTTCAACAGTTGTAACTTTTTTAGTTTTTCAATGACATTTTGGATGAGGCTCGTTTTATTCGAAACAAGTTGTATTATGGGGGAATATTTAAGTTCCTTATAAAAATTGCAGAATTTTTTTTATTTATTTTTTTTTTTACACTTTTTTTACCCATTCCTTTCACACTTAATAACTTGTTAGATTAATTCTAAGGTTATTACGGCGTGTGGAAAACCTAATTTGTGTAGGTTTTTTTGTGTTATTTATGCACAATTTTTTTTTTTTAAATATTTATTTTTATTTTTTTATTTATTTTTTTATTTTTTTTTTACACTTTTTATGTTTTTTTTTTTTTTTTTTTAAATCCCATGAAGGGAGAACTTTTTTACATTTTTTTTATTTTTACACTTCGTATATTTTGATATTCATATATGCTAAAATGTAATCTGTGTCAGTCTGACCGGCCGTGTCAGGGCAGCACCAGTCTGTCTTGGTCCTGGCTTGTTACATAGACAGCTTGGGGTACTCTAGGCCCCAGGGCTGATGCCCGATCAGGGGGGGAAAACCCCTTTGTTATGCTGCGGTAAGCAGCCGAAATAAAGGGGTTTTTTAAAGCCGGGTTTTTCGGGGGTTTTTCCTCCGCACCCCGGTGCTCGGGGATGCTTGGGATCGGGGCTGTGCAGAACCCCCCGACCCCCAGTCTGCTGGGCACGGGCACCGCAAACCCGAAGGTCTACAGCGACGCCAAAAAAGACGTCGCTGTAGACGAACGACCCCCACCGCCGACAAAAAAAGAGGTGGGCGGTCTTAAGGGGTTAATAGAAAATCTGTTCAGCGTTCACGCATCCCCGTTTTTTTAACCCCCACTTCCCCTTTTTAAACATGCAGCCCTCTCCTGCAAACAGACCTAGGGAAACACCACAGGGTGAAAAATTGGAACAAACCCCCCCCCCCCCTGTTTTAAAAAAAGGCCCATAGGGGGGGGGGCAGGGAAAAGAAACTGACCCCCCTTAATTTGGGCCTGACGGTTGGTGTTAAAACAACCCTTTTAAACTAATTCACACGGCATAATTGTGGGGCGTAATTACGCCCCGCAATTACGGCGGGACTTCCGTAATGACTGGGGACGTGTTTCACCCCATATTGAGTGCAGTATGGCAGCGAAATACGGGGCGAAATACGTCCCAATTTAAGCGGTGTGAACATAGCCTAAAGGTACATTCACTTGGCGTTCTTTAATGCTTTTTTGGTAGCGGATTCTGCACATAATTCTACCTAACAAAAGTTTCAGAAACAACTGTAAAATGACTCCTGTATAAAATCTGCATCATCATTCACTGATTCTTCTTACTTATTTTCGGTGCTTATTGAAGGCGCTAGCAAAGAATTGTCATGTCAATTGTTTGGGGTGTTTTCCTTGCTGCCCATTATTAGATATAGGAGGCAGAAAATCTGCCTCGGACATTCAGCGTCACTTCCTCATCTGAAGTCTGAGCTAACGGAACATCCAGCGAGGAGAAACACTGTGTGAACTTACCCTTATAAGCCTGAGAGAGCTAAGCCTTACTGCACACTTCCAGAAGATGGAAAAAAATGCTGTGTTAATGTTTTCATTGACTCCTATAGGTGGACGGATGTGCGATGTCTTGTAAATGTACACGTTGTTATCTGTTATAAAAAGATATAAAACAAAGCTTGATAAGGGGGGTAATCAACTCGAAACGTAGCAGAAATGTCCTAGGGATGTACGTCAGTACTTCTCCTAAAAACCTAAGCTCCATTTTAAATTGACTGTCCTCAGGACAGAATGTAGCTGTTTTAATTTATATGCCATAAATTTTTGGTCTGAATTTTGCTGTGTTTTGAAGAAATTTTATAAAAAAATGAGAATTTAAAAATGATCGTTTTTAAAAAAGATTAACGAGCAAGAAAATATTTTGCTACAAATATATAAAAGATTTTAAAATTGGAGGGTGGTTCATAGATTGTTTTTGTACCGCGGGGGAAGGGGGACCTCTGAACACCACCATAATACAGTGATGACTATAAAGTGCTTTAAACGATAGAGGCTTCCATCGCTGCCATGTTTTTGATTGCCCCACTTCCGCTGCCAGGCAGGAAGTAGTAAAACCACCATCTTTGTACTCCCTAATGCACTGTATATGCAATGCATTAGGCTGCATAAATGATCATGCCCCCTAATGGTGAAGTGCCCTAGGGGGACTCAAGTTTACAGTAAAAAAAAAAGAAAAAAAAGTTTTAAAATATAAAAAAATTTAAAAAATTAAAAGTTCAAATCACCCCCCTTTCGCCATTTTACAAATAAAAGAAATAAAATATAAAAAAGTTCCCCGTATTTGGTATCGCCACGGCCGAAAAAGTCCAATCTATTAAAATATAACATCACTTATGCCGTACGCCGAACACCATAGAGAAAAAAAATTCCAAACGCCAAAATTTCAGTTTTTTGGTCATTTTATGTCCTGTACAAATTGGAATAAAAGGGATCAAAAAACTCCCATGTATTCCAAACTGCTAGCAATTAAAAGTACACTTCAGCCCGCAAAAAATGCCCCTCGCTGACGTCCGTAGGTGTTAGTACAAAAAAGTTATTGGTCGCACAAAATGGCGCCGCGGTGCAAATTTCAAAAGTAGAAAATGTTTGGAATTTTTTTGCGGAACCAAAACATAACGGAAACCCTACATGTTTGGTATTGGCGGATGTGTATCACCCTGTAGAATACAGATAATGCATCATTTTTACTGAAGATTGAACGACGAAAATAAAACTCCCGCAAACATGGTTCAAGTACATTTTTTTTCACATTTTGCCCCACTTAGAATTTTTTTGCGGTTTCCCAATATATTCTATGGTACGATGAATGACACCATTAGAAAGCACATCTTGTCCCGCAAAATAAAAGCCCTCATATGTCTATGTTGGTGGAAACATAAAAACGTTATGACTTTTGGAAGGCGAGGAGGAAGGATTTTTTCTTTGGAGGGATTAATAGGGAAACACTCAGCTTCTATGCATGATTGGCGTTGTTCTATCAAGATCATACCTGCACAAAAATAAATACAAAATTACAATCATACATACATAACACTATGACTTGCACCTATATAAAATTTTTTATTTTTGTGCAAGTATGATATTGAGGTAGCTAAGTGAGTAATTTGTTTTGAAGTCACAAGACTTTAGGCTGCTTTCACACAGTGCAGTTTTGGTGCAGTTTTAACTGCCTTTATTACCAGTAGCTTCTTTCTTTGTCTAAATTGTTCAGAAAGGTGTTTCAAGTAAGTAGTCAGTGACTGTGATTGAAGTCTTGTGGATACAAGCACACTGATTGATTACTCAATTTCCGCTAAAAATATGTTTTTACACTCTTGCCGCTAAAAATCCATTTTCTTAAGGATTCTGTCACTACAATACTTTTTTTTTTTTTTACCGATTTTGCCTCTAATAATATTATCTTGCTTTTGTTGCTAAAAATACACTTTTTATAGAATTTGCAGCTAAAATTATTTTCTTACAAAATTTTGGTGCTACTAAAGAAATCTCGATTCTGACGCTACAGATACGTTTCTTTGTGGATTTTGCGGCTAGAATCCATTTTTTTTTACGGATTTTGGCGCTAATAAAGTTGTTTCACTTTTGTCGCTAAAAATACGTTTTTTTACGGGTCTTGAGGCTAAAATATTTTTTTTATGGATTTTGGCGCTAAAATATGATTATTTTTTTTTTAATACAGATTTAGGCGCTATTAAAGTTATCTTGCTTTTTTCGCTAAAAATATGGTTTTTTGTCACTAAAATACTTTTTTTTACAGATTTTGGTGCTAAAATTCATGTTTTTACAGATTTGGCGCTACTAATGTTATCTCACTCTTGCTGCCAAAAATCCGGCTTTTTTACTGAACTGATTTTTAGCAATAAAAGCAAAATAAGTTTATTAGCGCCAAAATCCGTAAAAAAAACTTATTTTTCGCGCCAAAATTGAAATAACTTTGATAGCGGCGAAATCCGTTAAAAAATTTATCTAAGCATAAAAATCCATAAAAAAACGTATTTTAGCACCAAAATCCATAAAAAAAAACTTATTTTAGCCTCAAAATACGTAAAAAAACATTTTTAGCGACAAAAGCGAGACAACTGTATTAGCGCCAAAATCTGTAAAGAAAAGGATTTAAACGCCAAAATCCGTAAAAAAGCAGATTCTAATGCCAAAATCCGTAAAGAAACCTTTACCTTTAGCGTCTGAAGCGAGATTACTTTATTAGCTGCAAAAATTTCGAAGAAAAGGATTTTAGCGGCAAAATCGGTAAAATCCCGTATTTTTAGCATCAGAAGCGACATAAATTTATTACCATATAAGTCTTGTATTGCGCAAAAAACGTTAACGGCAAAAGCATGATCACTTTATTAAGAACGGTACGAACGAGGACACATTGGACACTTGTCTGCAGAATTGATAAGGTATAATCTGTGGTAACACCCACTATAGGTGGGACTTTAATCTCCTGGGTGAGTTTTCATTGAAAATCACAAACACGCCAAAAAAAGTCCAGTCCAGTGCTACTACTGTAGTAAATTTTCTGCCTGGCTCTGGCGTTTTTTACAACACGTTGCAAAAGACGACCAGTGAAAAAAAACAGCAGAAAAAAGCTCAGTGGAGACAGCAGAACATTTTTAAAGTAGATTCTATGGGAGATGATTTCAGTCATTTTTTCAGTGTTTATAGAAAACGAAAAACACTAAAAAAATGGGCATTTTTCTGTGCGGTGGAAACATAGCCCTAAACACATTGGGGCAGATTTATCAATAGTGTCTAACTCTTAGGGCTGGTTCACACAGAGTTTTCACTAGAGATGGGCGAATTTCTAAAAAATTCGAATCGCCGACTTCGCCGAATTTTCCGACAAAATCCGTTTCGTCCCTAATTACTTTGGGACGAATTGCGTTAAAAAACATCTATTTCCAGGCTGCACCGAGCCTGCAGGGTGCTGTATAACGTTGTGCCATGCTTAAATATGCAGAGGGAGCTTGGTCTGGTCTTCAATACAATGTTGTGTTTTAGTATGACACGCACATGACTGCCGCCGCTCTTAGAATCGCTTCACACTAAAATTCCCTGGGCACTTACGGGGCAAAACTGACCAAAAAACTGAAATGGAATGCAGCCTGATAAAGTCATGGCAGCGCCAGCTCGAAAAAAAACAAGCTGAGGGCTAAGATCCATACCATAGGTCAAAGAAACAGTATTGGTTTTTGGGCCGCAAGATTCAGCACAGTAAGGGGCCCCGTTCCACGGCTTATTTTGCCCCGGGTTTTTCCACGGGTTGACGATCGTCAATCGTCGGCAAATAGTCAGAAATAAGTAACAGCCTATTTTCTTTGATTTTTAATAGAAAATAGGCTCGCGTTCACACGACGCGTATTTCCGTGCGAATTGCCGCCCCGGATTGACGACGGCATCCGGGCAAAAACAATGTGCTGTCAATTTTTACGGACGGGTTCACCACCCACAATGATTGGGAAAGGGAATCCTCGGGAAACATTTCAAAAGTGCCACACTTATGGGCACTTATTTGAACTGATTTTCAACTGATTAGAACGGATTTTCGACGGGAATCCATGTAAATCGTTCTGAAATAAGCCGTGTAAACATAGCCTAAGGGGACGATGGTGTAAACCACGCCAGGGAGCGGAATCTAAGTAGGTCCCGGTTTTCATCAGAGCCGCGCGCAAAGCGGGATGGACTTGCTGCGGCGGGAGTCTACGAGGTCATTACCCCTTACGTGACTTGCTTGCGGTGGCAGCCGAGGTGTAGTGAGGTACAAAATCGTAAGGCAAACTCGGAGTCCGGGACAAGCGTAAGGTCAGGACAGCTGGCAAGGATCATGGTCAAGGGACGGAGGCAAGAGGTACGGTACACGGATATGACAAACGAGGCTCAAGGAGGAGGCGGAGACGGTTTTTACTGTCTGTAATTTGGACATACGATTCTCATTCTTCATACTGAAGAAGCTCATCCCAAGCCAGTTTTGCAGCATTTGCTTGTAGTTCAGTATTCCAGATTTGTACTAAATTCCATCACTAATGGCACCAAATGCAAAATAAGCACCTAAAACATTCCCTGTATTAGGTCTCCTTCAATTCCATACGCTGCATTTCAACAAATTGGTGTCACACAAAACTGGATTCAAACTACCATGTTTATACTTCATAATAAATTGCGTTGGAACTTTTTTAGGTATTAATGAAGAAGCTGATGGAGGTAGAAGTGCCTTGGCCAAAAATGGTTTCAGAACATTAGCAAACTGACTATGGAGGATTTCTCTATAGTAATTGAGTTTGTCCTCCCTATCAGCAGCTTGAAAAAAGGCTCCCATTTTGGACCGGTAGCGAGGGTTCAAGAGGGTGGAGAGCCAGAAGTCATTCCTCTGCTGGATGGTGACTATTCGGCTGTCACTAGCCAGGCAAATCAGCATGCTGCGGGCCATCTGCACAAGTGACTCAGAGGGGCTCCCTGCCACGGTGCTTGCGGGTCATCTGCCTCGTCTTCCTCATCTCCATCTATCTCCTCCAGCTGCTCCTGCTCCTCCACTCCTGTCACCTGGGTAGAAAAACCACTCATTTCACCAGACAATGCTTCTGCTCCAATGTCCTCCTCCTCCTCCTCCTCCATTTCAGTCCCCACCGGACTCATGTGGCCACAGATGTAGTCGCCACGTCTCCAGTCCCTGACCAGACAGATTTTTCAGCATCTGTTCCAGGACATGAAGCAGTGGAATGACGTTATTCATCCCGTAGTCCTGGCGACTGACAAATAATATTGCCTCCTCAAATGGCCTCAGCAAATGGCAGGTGTCACGCATGAGCTGACATCAAAGTTACACAGGGGAGTACTCCAGTCCGCCTGGATCATCAAAAAAATCGTTAATGGCCTTTCTCTGTTTATACAGTCGGTCCAACATGTGCAGGCTGGGATTCCAACGGGTGGAAATATCGCATATCAGAGTGTGTTGGGGGAGGCCGTTCTGCCGCTGCAACTCGAGGAGGGTGTGCCTGACTTTGAAGGAATGGATGAAGTGCATGCACAGTTTCCTGGCCATTATAAGAATCTTCTGAAGATCGGTGGAAGACTTCAGGAAACTTTTCACAACCAGATTGAACACGTGCGCCATGCAGGGCACATGGACCATCCCTCCTTGGTGCAGCACGGACATCATGTTACTCCCATTGTCCGTCACCATGGTTCCGATTTGCAGTTGGCGCGGAGAAAGCCACACATCGATTTCTTGCTGCATGACGTGGAGCAGTTCCTCCCCTGTGTGACTTCGCTTGCCAAGGCAAGTCAGGTGTAGACCTGCGTGACACCGCTGTGCCCTACACATGTGGTATGATGGAGCAGTACTTGTGGAGGCTGAGATGGTGGTGGTGGTGGAGGAGGAGGAGGCGGACATTGGCGCAGGAGCAGCAGTTTGACAACGTGGAGGAGAAAGCACCGTCTCCTATCCAAGTTGTTGGTGTGGCTGGGCAGGAAGCACATTCACCAAGTGGGCCGTAAAGGACATGTACTGGCCCTGACCATAGTTACAGCTCCACACATGCGCGCTGCCGTGCACCTTGGAACAAACCGATAAGCTCAAGGACTGACCAACCTTCTGTTCTACATATTTATGAAGTGCTGGTACTGCCTTTTTGGAAAAGAAATTATGGCTTGGAACTCTCCACCTCGGCTCGGCACAAGCCATTAATTCTCTGAACGTTGCAGAGTCCACCATTTGGAAAGGGAGGGACTGCAGTACCAACAACTTGGACAGGAGCACGGTCAGCTTCTGCACCTTAGGATGGTTGGACGCATACTGTTGTCTCTTTGCAATTGCCTCGTTGAACGACTGCTGGCGCCATGAGTAGCGAGGAGCAGGAGCATCTGGACCGGGAGATGATGGCAAAGAGAAACAGCTCCCTTCTGCAGAGGTGGTGGAGCCTTGACTGGCTGCAATGGCATGCGTGCCACTAGGTGCTGCTGCTGTTGCTGCGGCAGCAGGATGGACCACCACATCTGAGCCACGTTTCTTCCAGGCCACCGGATGGTGATGCTGCATGTGTTGATGCAGGGCCGTGGTGCCAACGCTAGCTCCCTGGCCACGCTTCACTTTCTGCCCACAGATTCTACATATACCCATATTCGGTTCCTCCGGTGTCTTAGCAAAGAACTGCCACACCGCCGAGTAGCTGATTTTACCGCCAACGCTCTGCACTGAGTGACTACTACCGCCGCTGCCTCGCTGAGCCCCTGTGCCGCTACTTTCTTGGACCTGTGAAGCGGGTTTTCTACCCCGTGGCCGCTTGGCTCCCGACCTCACACTGCTGCTACCCTGCTGACTCACGGCCACACAACCCACTTGCTGGCTGCGCCACTGCCTGATGCGCAAGCTGACGCCCTCTTCTCCTGACGATGATGAAGCCCTTGCCTCACCCGGCTCCCAAGTGCGGTCGGCTACATCATCATCTATTTGTGTTTCATCGTCACTGCTGTCCTCCTCAATGGTCTTGGTATGCAGAGACTGACCCCTCACAACATGACCTCCCATGCCACTCTCCACATCTATACTTTGCTGCCAACAACTGCAAGAAGCAGGGGATATTGGCCCCATTTCTTCGCTGCCAAGTAGCTGCTGACTGTCCTCCTCAAAATGTTCATCCTCGCTGTATAGTGGCGCTGAGCCCAGACCACATACTAGTTCTTTGGCTGAGGGACCTGAACGGGACAGAGGCGGGTTGAGGACAGGTGAGGGCCGCTGACCCGCTCCCGGGCCATTCCAACTAAGGGTTGTGTCTGACGTTCCCACCGGTTGTCAGATGTCATCTGGGAGGAAGTGGATGACCAAGTCAACCAATCAAGAACCCTTAGGTTGCTGGTCAATACATGGCTGCTAGATGACACTGGCAGTTCTGGCCTCACCGAGTGACCCCTGCCGCGACGTCCCCTTGCTGTGCTGCAACCTGCTACAGGAATGTTTGTGCCTCTGCCACTCGCATGTGAAGAGCCTGCCACCTCTCTGTCTGATATACTGTTTGTTTAAAAATTTACAGACTCTGTTTAATGAAGATGTCTGTATATGATAAATACACACCCTGTATTTGACTCCAAATGAACCCACTAACAGGCTCGGGTAACCCTTGGATATAAATTGCGCTACAGAAATCACCAGGAAAAAATTAACTGGTATGTTCTTTGTAAAACCGCTGTGTATTTTACTGACTACAAAAGCAGAAACACGCTTAATTAAACTTCGGATATAAATTATGCTACAGGAATCAACAGAAAAAAATTTCGTCTTTGGCGTTGAAAAACACTGTTTCTTTTACTGACTACAATAGCACAAACACTCTTAAGTAACGCTTGGATATAAATTGCACAAAAGAAATGAGCAGCAAAAAATTAACTGGTATGTGGATTGTAAAAACGCTGTTTCTTTTACTGAATACAAAAGCAAAAATAGGCTTAGACAACCCTTGGATATTCAATGTGCTCCAGAACTGACCAGATAGCATTAAAATGTATATGCAGCTGAATTTCTTTTGTGTGAGATCTCAGCTACTGCAGCTGCAACAGCTACAACACGGCAAAGAGAGAGCAGTGTGAGCTGCCAGCGTCGCGCCCGGACTTATATAGTGCGGTGACGTCACAGAATCCCGACGGTCTCTGATTGGCTTCATCTCTGCACATGTCATGTAGGCTATGCCCTTCTTCCTCCCAGAGTGTTGTGCCCCATGTAACGCCATGTGCTTGCAGCCATTTTATCAATTAAAATAGTACCCCAAGCTTCGACTTTGTTCAGAACCGAAGTTTTCCTGAAATTCTAAATGAATTCCACTTCATTAGAATCAATTCGCCCTAGAGTTTTCACTCTGTGTTACAAGCGCTTTTTAGATCCGTCTCTGGGACCGACAGGACGGACCCAGAGACGGATCTAAACAATTAGCAGTGAGGTTATCACTGCGGGCTATGAGGAACACTCAGTGGCGTTCACATGTCGGATCCGTCTTGAAAAGAATTGCATGTCAATTCTTTCAAAGATGGACCCGAGCTGTGCTATGGAAACACGCAGCGGCAATCCCTCATGTGAACGCCGCTGCGTGTTCCTTATTGCCCGCAGTGATAATCTCACTGCTAATTGTTTAGATCCGTCTCTGGGTCCGTCCTGTCGGTCCCAGAGACGGATCTAAAAAGCGCTTGTAACACAGAGTGAAAACTCCATGTGAACAACCCCCTAAGACAGGGTAAAGTGAGATTAGAAAGCCGTAGGGTATGTTCACACGGCTTATTTTGACGTGGTTTTGGATGAGGTTTTTAGAGCCTTTCCACTCCCAAAACCTCGCCTGAATCACGCTTCTTCATAAGAGGTTTTAGAGGCGTTTCTCGGCGAGGTTTTGGATGAGGTTTTTGACAAGGTTTTCACCCATACAAATTAATAGCCAGGACAAAAACACGTCGAAAATTTTGCCGCTACTAAAGTAATCTCACTCCGCTGTTTGCGGAGAAAAGTCCTCCCCCTTCGCATTGACTTGTTCATATTCCACCCGAAAACTGACCAGAAGAATGATCATGTTCAATGTTTTTCGGACTGTCGGAGATCTTAAAAACTGTCCGGCAGAAAATCCCCATTGCACAGAGTTTCCACAGAGGTCCGTGATAAAGCTTGACAGCCTGTTCACAGACGGCTTTCAAAGCCGAAAACCATCTTTAAAACCAGCTGAAAAACCAGCAGTGGGGACGAGGCCTAACTGTGCAGTACTGCAAGGAAAAATACATACCAAATCCGCAATGTGTGAAAGCACTCTAAGGGTTTTTTACAGAAATGCGATAAATTAAACTGCCTTTATTGCTGTGAAATTCTGCAAAAAAAGCACCAAGAACAAACACACCAAAAAAGCACGGTGTGAAAGCACCCAAAGCGCAATAATTGATTATTCACTTAGGGAGCTTTCACACCGCGCAGTTTTGGTGCACTTTTTGCTGCGCTCCAATTAAACTGCCTTTATTGCCAGCAGCTTCTTTCAGTTGTCTGAATTGTTCAGAAAGGGGTTTCAAATAAGTAATCAATGACTGTGTCTGAAGTCTTTTGGATACAAACACACTAATCAATTACTCACTTTCCAAATAGTTTAGATAAGTGAAAGAAGATGCTAGTAATAAAAGCAGTTTAATTGGAGCACAGTTAAAACGGCACCAAAACTGCGCGGTGGGAAAGCACCCATACAGCACCTTTCTAATCAATTTAGGAAATTGAAAGGAGCTTGCTGGTAATAAGGGCAGTTCGGTTGCTTTCACACAGTGTGATTTTTTGGGTGCGTTTTTGATGCGTTTTTTTGTGGAGAAATGTACAGCATTAATTGCTGTACCTTCCTACACACAATATGCATCCAAAAAATAAAACAAAAACAAATCTGTGTGTGAAAGCACCCTTTCACTACAGTGAAAAACAACACTATGTGAAAGTACCCTCAGTGTGGCTAGACTGCTAAGTGTAGCTGTTGCATTCTGCCTAGTTTTGCACCACTCTAGCTATAGTCATTAGTTATAACCACTTGTGTTCTTGCATACATGTATGTTTTTCAGATATCTCATTCTTACTGCAGTCACACAGAAGCTTTTTCTAAGATCATATCTTGCCTGTTCAGACTGTAACACCCCATTTAGAGATGGAAATGAGTATTTTGTTGCTAAGGAGAGGGAGGTGCAGCAGACATAAGACATCTCTCCTGTACTGTGTAAAGAGGTGAAGAGGGGCAGCAGACATGACACATCTCTCCTGCACTGTGTAAAGAGGGGAGGAGGGGCAGCAGACATGACACATCTCTCCTGCACTGTGTAAGGAGGGGAGGAGGGGCAGCAGACATGACACATCTCTCCTGCACTGTGTAAAGAGGTGAGGAGGGGCAGCAGACATGACACATCTCTCCTGCACTGTGTAAGGAGGAGGAGGGGCAGCAGACATGACACATCTCTCCTGCACTGTGTATGGGGGAGGAGGGGCAGCAGACATTACACATCGCCCCTGCTCTGTGTAAGATGTATCTGCACTGTATTCTAATATCCAACATCGTATTGGAATTAAGTGTGTCAGTGACATATTGGACACAGATCCCACTTTAAATCCCCCCAAAAAAGAATTTCTGATTAAGGGTCTCGAATTAATATTAGAAAACAACTTTTTCCATCACAATAGCGCCACCTATAGGCAGAAACGAGGCACTGCCATGGGCACCAGAGTTGCCCCCTCATATGCGAACATCTTCATGGGGGCCTATGAGACCGAATATATTTACGACCAACGATCGTTCCTCCAACATATATCTCTATACAAGAGATATATAGATCATCTCATTTTTGTCTGGGCAGGACCTTCTGAACTCATCCCCTTATTCATTAATCATTTGAACAACAACACTAAAGGGATTTCCTTTGTAGCGAAAACAAGCACCGAGTCTATAGAATTTTTAGATCTAAATATTTGTATAAAACAAGGCAAATTTATCACTACTACTCACTTTAAGTCTGTGGATAGCAATTCATACATTCATTTTAAGAGTGCACACCACAAGCCATGGCTCTGTAACATACCCTATGGCCAATTCAAAAGAATAAGGAAGAATTGCACCGAGGACTCCGATTATGTTCACCAGATAGAAATTCTTGAAAATAGGTTTAAAGACAAAAAATACCCTGAAAAACTACTATCAAATGCCAAAGAAAGAGTTAAAAATTTGACACAAAAAGATTGCCTAGAAAAAAAGAAGAAAAATGAGGAAGAGAACACCTCAAAAATAGAGTACTCACTCATCACACAATATAATTCCTCAAGATCTATAATACGGAATATTTTAGACCAACATTGGTACATTTTAAAAAAGACCCTTTTCTAGGTCCACTCCTACCCGATAGACCCGGTATCATTTATAGGAGAGCACCTAATATTAAAAACCTAGTAGCCCCTAGTCGGGTTAAAGACCCTACAGAAATTCAGAGTATCAATCCAGCTAATCCAGGTAGTTCTCCTTGTGGCTCCCCTCTTTGCCTATGTTGCTCTAGTATCAGCACTAGGTCCCATATCATCTCTAATATCACGAAAGAAATATATCCGATCAAACAGGAACTTAACTGCAAGAGTTCCTTTGTCATCTATGTTATAGAATGTATCTGCAAACTTCAATACGTTGGCAGAACTTCGCGGCCTCTGCACTTTCGCCTTAATGGCCATAGAGCATGTGTGAAAAGAGGGGACAGGCTACATAGTGTCTCCCGACATTGCAATGAACATCACCAGAGAGACTTTACAGTTTTAAGTATTACTCCGGTTGATTCCATCCCTTCCAAACTACCAAACCGCCTACAAGCTCTACAGAAAAGAGAAATGTTCTGGATTTATAGGCTTCAGACTCTATTCCCCAAAGGTCTTAATGACGCCACTGAATTAATCCATTAGAAAATCACTCTTTTACTTCATTTTCTTTTCACTATGGTCTAATTTTTAAAATTTAGATAGGAAATAAGTGGGTAACATGAGTACGCCTCAGTGACCAATCACTATAATGAAAGATATACACTCACCGGCCACTTTATTAGGTACACCTGTCGAACTGCTCGTTAACACTTAATTTCTAATCAGCCAATCACATGGCGGCAACTCAGTGCATTTAGGCATGTAGACATGGTCAAGACAATCTCCTGCAGTTCAAACCGAGCATCAGTATGGGGAAGAAAGGTGATTTGAGTGCCTTTGAACGTGGCATGGTTGTTGGTGCCAGAAGGGCTGGTCTGAGTATTTCAGAAACTGCTGATCTCCTGGGATTTTCACGCACAACCATCTCTAGGGTTTACAGAGAATGGTCCGAAAAAGAAAAAACATCCAGTGAGCGGCAGTCCTGTAGGCGGAAATGCCTTGTTGATGCCAGAGGTCAAAGGAGAATGGGCAGACTGGTTCGAGCTGATAGAAAGGCAACAGTGACTCAAATAGCCACCCGTTACAACCAAGGTAGGCAGAAGAGCATCTCTGAACGCACAGTACGGCCAACTTTGAGGCAGATGGGCTACAGCAGCAGAAGACCACACCGGGTGCCACTCCTTTCAGCTAAGAACAGGAAACTGAGGCTCCAATTTGCCCAAGCTCATCGAAATTGGACAGTAGAACGTTGGGAAAAAAAACGTTGCCTGGTCTGATGAGTCTCGATTTCTGCTGCGACATTCGGATGGTAGGGTCAGAATTTGGCGTCAACAACATGAAAGCATGGTTCCATCCTGCCTTGTATCAACGGTTCAGGCTGGTGGTGGTGGTGTCATGGTGTGGGGAATATTTTCTTGGCACTCTTTAGGCCCCTTGGTACCAATTGAGCATCGTTGCAACACCTTGTGGAATCTATGCCACGAAGAATTGGGGCAGTTCTGAAGGAAAAAGGGGGTCCAACCCGTTACTAGCATGGTGTACTTAATAAAGTGGCCGGTGAGTGTATCTAGTCTCCATCAAAGCTTTTTAGTTATATGATTTTTAATTCAATTTTTTATCATATGTACCACTATATACTCCCGACTTGAATTCTATTCGTTTTCTCTACCGTCTCATTTGGTATATCTATATGCATTGTCTATGTCTCACATCTGCCGATACACTTATTTGTAACCTTCCCACTTAGGATGGGACCCTTTTAAGTTCATATTTACACTATTTGAAAAATGTAGCAATTGCAATGTACTGTATGCAACTTTAGTAGTGTTATTGTTGCTAGTTTTTTCCATGTTTGCAACTAAACCTAATATCTTATGGTTTCACATCCTTTTCCTCACTATTCTGTTCTCTGTTTTCTGCTATAGCAAGACTCTATTAAGTTACAGTTCCGCTAGAAGCCCGTAACTAATTCTCTATGTTATTTTTCATAGAGAAGTAGCTCCTTACATCATTGGTCCATTCGGATTCCCGTGGCGTAGAGGCACCAATCGGATTGTCACTTCACTGATTGCCCGCTGCTAGCACAACCTATCATCAGGGCTCCCCTATACCTGTATGCTATTGGCTATGTTGAATTTACCTCCTCACACTTCAACCAATCACATCATACTCTTGAGATATGAAACATCTATGGCGCGTCTTGTCTCTGTTTTTTAGCGCCCTTTGAATTTGAATCTGAACCAAGACACCGATTGGTTCCTTTGTATCTCCCGCTCTCCCTCCTATTGGTTATTCCCTCCCTACGTTCTTTTACACTCTTTCTAGGAATTCTTTTTTATTCTTCATCTCGCATCCCACAAGTAGTGATTTATTCACATCACACACCTTCACCACATCACTCCATAGTAATATTTCTAATAAAGAACACTGTTTATTGGGTTCGCACACTTTTATTGTTCTTTGGCATACATCAAATGTCAGTACTATGTCTTCGGAGCTACGACTCATCTTCCTGTCTCTCCGACTCTTCCCCTTGGATTCTCTGCACCTTTTGATTGACACTTTTTTCTTCCAATTGTCTTTCCATCCCCGCATCACCTGTTCATTCACGTCACTTACCTGTAATGCAACACAACCAATTACAGTAATTGTTGGCACTATATATACTATGTTTTTTTCTTGTAATGAATACTTCTGATGAAGCGC
This sequence comes from Phyllomedusa bahiana, assembly GCA_025379985.1. Classification (NCBI taxonomy): domain Eukaryota; kingdom Metazoa; phylum Chordata; class Amphibia; order Anura; family Hylidae; genus Phyllomedusa; species Phyllomedusa bahiana. The sequence continues at coordinate 68,509 of JAODAL010020736.1, forward strand.
GGTTACTCGCGCGAAACGCGTTAAGTTCTTGTTATATGTTTTTAATTTTGCATCGGTAAATCCGTAGCAATTTTAAGAATAAAAACCTTTTAATTAAAAAAGCCTTTATCCTGGGCTTTTTTTATTTTCACTGCAAGTGCGCCGGGTCCGTTTTTCCTTTTTTCCTCTTGGCAATCTGCTCCTACCCCGG
>JAODAL010020737.1:0-68691 GCA_025379985.1 Phyllomedusa bahiana
CCCCGGGCCCCCAAATAAATTTAAGGGGTTTTGCTAGCCCTTTAAATCCGCCCAAAACCGTCGCGCGCGCCTTAAAAAAGGGCACCCAAAGGCGGTTGTCGAGGGGGAGACAGGAGGGGGGACTGGTAAGTAGGGGGTTTCCCTGCCCAGGCAAAAGGGGACCAAGTTGGGGGACCCGCTCACCCCGCCGGACCCTGTAAGCGCCGGGGGACGGCCGCGGCGAGCTGCGGCGCCGAGCGCCGTGACAGGCAGTGACGACTTTTCTGGCAAAGAAATGCCTGCTCGGCATCTGGTATTGGGGGCAGGCAAGGGCCATGACGGGGGCGGAACCCACGTGTCCCCCAAGGAAAAGGGCAACTTTTCCAAGGTCAAAACCCGGGAAATCCCCGCATTCGGGCTTTTGGCTTTGGGAGGTTTGGTTAAAGTGTTTCTTCTGCCCCCAAAACCCCTGGAAGATAGAAGGCGGGCTGCTAGACTGGCCGTTTAGGGTGTAGGTCGTAAAAAAGGCGGGGGGGAAAGGGGGTGGATGGGTCTTGGTGGTGCTGGTGGTACTCGGGCGAGGGTGAATGCAAAGGGGAGGCTGACCCCTGATCATGACCTGGAGACAGGGGCACTGGGGAACTCTTGGTGGTGGTGGGGGAAAGGGGGGGCGGAGACAGAGGGTGTGACAGGGGTTGGAAGCCCGGTGGGGTTTGGGCCCTTTTTTGGGCCAAGTGTTCCCTCCTTTTTCAACTTGCTTCGCTGCTGTGGTTAGACATGTTGGTGGGGGTTTTTAAAATACTAAAATTCTTCCCTCTACTTTCCCGGTTAGGGCAAAGGCGGGTATTGCACGCTGGGTAAAGTAGAGGCTTGCTCAAAAAAGGGCCGGGCTTGAGAGGTCCTGGACCTTTTTGACGGCGAAAAAAGGAAAAAGAGGGGGGTTTCCCGCTGCCCGTGGAGGGCGGAATCATATCAGCGGCTTCTGTGACCGCCCCCTCCCCTTTTTTTGGTGGGACTCTATTGACATACCCCACGTCTTCCTCCCGTCCAGTGATGAAGCCTCGCAAGCAAATTCTGCGGAAAAGACCCCCATGGATCCGCAATGTGTCATCATCATATCTCAAAAAGGTGAATTTTGTCGTCCCGCATTTTGCATCCGGAGCTGAGGCTAAAAGCAAGAGGGCTGCAAGGGGGTTTTCCGACCCCCCGGGATTTTTTCCCCATTGACCGGTTCCTTCTCCCCCTTGATGGCTTTAGTAATGGGCGTCGAGCAGGTTAAATCACCCTCTTGATCTTTTAAACACCCTTTGCCCCCAAACCCGTTTTTGGGTCATCAAAGAGGTCTTCGGAAAATGGATTTTTCCACAGTGGGGGGTTCACGATTTTGGGACTTTTGGGGCTGCCTTGTTTTCAGGTTGGACGGAGCGTGATGCTGATGACGACATTTTTTGGCCTTTGATGGGGGGAGAGGAGGAAAGGGGACAGCTGGTTGCGGGTTTTGCTTTTAACCCTAAAGGGAACAGATTGGCGCCGCCTGTTCTTTTATGAGATTCCGGGCCCTGACCCAGCGATGAGGGGGCCTGATGGTTTTGGAAAGCAATCCGCTGGCTTGCGTGTTGTCGCAGAAATGGGGGAAAGCACCTTCTTCGAAACCTCTACCTCCATGTCCTCCCCCCCTTTTTGGGCTCGCTTACCCCCTCCCCATTTCGCCCCATGTTCGAAAGTTTAAAAATTTAGGGGTTTATGGAAGTTTTTTGGGAAAACGTTTTCTTATTAAAAGACGGAAAATCACAGCTATTTTCAAATCCATCAAATCAAAACAAATTTGCTGTATTGAAAAAAAAAATGCAAGGTGGTTATAAAAAAATCTGGAGGGGCAAAAGTAAAAAAAAACCGGGTTATCTGAAATTTTAATTACAGATAATAAAAGATATTTTTGGCACCTATCAATTTAAACTGTGGGATACAAAAATTTGGGCCTGGAAAAAATTTAACTGCAAGGGGGCCCTCTATCAACAAATCGGGGGATGGGCAAAAGTGAAAAAAACACGATCTAAAATTGTTCCGGAAAATTAAAAGGTTTTTTTGGGCAACCTATCAATTCACTGGGGCGATTTACAAAATTTTATGGATTAAATTTTAAAACTGAAGGTGGCTCTATCAACAAAATCTGGACTGGGCAAAAAGTGACAAAAAAAACGTTCGGGAAATGTATACGGATAATAAAAGGGTATTTTTGGCCCCTATAAATTTTCCCTTTTGGTGACTCCCAAAATTTTGCTGGAGGGGAAATTTAAAACAAAAAGGGTGGTTATAAAAAATTCGGGGATTTGGGCAAAAGTGAAAAAAAACCGTATCTGAATTTTTTACGGTTAAAAAAAAAGGTATTTTTGGCCCTATCAATTCCCCTGGGTGATACACAATTGCGGGGTTTAAAATTTTTAACTGCAAGGTGGCTCTATAAAAAAAAATTGACGGGGCCAAAGTGAAAAAAAAACGTATCTAAAAAGTTTTCGGTTAATAAAATTTTTTTTGGGGACCAAATAAAAATTCCCTGTGGTGAAAAAATTGCGGGAAACTCAAATTTTAACTGCAAGGTACCTCTTTAAAAAAAAGGCTGGACTGGGCAAAATTTTGCAAAAAAAAAAAGGGGTATATGAAATGTTTCGGTTTAATGAAAGGTATTTTTGGCCCCATCAATTACCTGTGGTGACTACACTTGCTGGGGTTTTGAAATTTAACGCAAGGGGTCAAATCAACAGTTTTGGGGACGGGGCAAAAGTGAAAAAAAACACGTATCTGAAATGTTATACAGTTAATAAAAAGGTATTTTTGGAAACCTATCAAAATGTGGTGACTACAAAAATGCGGTTTTTCTTTTTTAAACTGAAAGGTCCCTCTTAAAACAAAGTAAAAGGGGGAAAAATTTGGGAAAAGAAAACCTTCTGAAATTTAAAACGTTAATCAAATTTGGGGTTTTGCCCTAACAAATAAAACTGCAGTTATTGGGGAAAAGATCTTTTACCAAATATAATTTCAGGTCCCCCAATACCCAAAGAAATATTTCAAATTTAACTGTTAAAAATAAAGCTATTGCAATGCATTGTCTGAATACAATTTTCCAGTATTCTTTAAAGAGCTTGTCTGTGTTCCCCCACCCCCCTTGGTTTTTTTAACCCCGGTGGATGTCCTTTAAAATTCTCTGCCAAACTACCAAAAATTCTGAAAATTCCTATCAAAATTGGTTTTTTAAGGATCCCAGCTTAAAGTAGAGCTGCTCTGTGAACAAATAAAAATAATTTCGTTGAGCTGTTTGACAGAGGCAAAAGCTCGCCCTACTGCTTTGAGATACTGCCCAACAACTGTCATGAAAAGGAAAGGGGGGTGTTCTATGTAAAACGAGGGGCATGTGATTTTTCACAGCCCCTTTGCAACCGTACACATCCCAGTCATGACGTCGACACAAATTCACCCTGCTTTATTTTGTTTTGCTGTTTTTTTGGCCCCAAAAAGAAAAAAGGGAAGCGCGAAAATGGCGCGATATTTAAAAGGTTATGCACAGATTTTCCAAAAAATTATCGCGTTTTTCTAAAAAATTGGGTCAAAAGTAAATTCCGTTTCCGATTTAACTTTGTCGATAATAATCGCTTTAAACACTGTTTAAAAAGGGGGAAAATTTATGAAAAAGTTAAAAAAATATTTTAAAGGTGGGAAAAAATTTTTGAACGGGGAAAAATTGGGGGAAAGGGGAAAAAAATATTTTACAGGGGGAAATTATTGAACAGGGGGAAATTGGGGGGAACGGAAAAATTTTTATTAAAGGGGAAATTTTTTGAAAAAGGGGGGGAAAATTTATGAAACAGGAAAGGCCATTAACAATTTTTTTATGATTCAAGTTGGAAAAGGGGTATTCCCCGGGGTAAAAGAAAAATCACAAAGGGAAAAAAAATGCTTTAGGGTCTGAAAATTGACATCGAATTTTTGGGCCCCTTTTTCCCCGGGCAACTGAAAATTAGAAAACCCTTGTGACAGCGATGAAAAAAATAATTTGGTGTATGGTGCGAGGAGGGGGGGCTTCAAAAGCCCTGCTTTCCCCCCATGGTATACCTGTTTCAATCTGGTTGTTTTTAAGTCTTACAACCCCCTCTGCAAAAAACCCCTTTTTAAAAAATTTGGGCCCGGGAAAAATTTGCATGCACTTCAAAATGTTCTTTTCAAACCCCCCCAAGGGAAACCCCCCCTTAAGTGCGGGGGGCAGACCCGGCCTTTCCCCCCCTTAGGCAGATATGTGAACCCCTTCCAAAAATTGGAATTTCCCGTCCATTGTTGGAACGACGGGATGAACAGAGAAAATAAATTTAAAGATATTATTGATGATAAGGAGTTTCACCCCCGCATCATTTTAAATTTTGGGCAGTGGCAGTTTTATACGTGAAAACTGCTGTTTGTCAGGGCCCCTTTTATGCAGACTTGGGGTTTTTTGTCAGTCCCCACGGACTACGGGATGAAAAACGTTTATTCCACTGCTTCATGTTGTCCGGAGAGCGGGTGGATGGCCCCTGGACCAAACCAAGCAAAGGCAAACCCGCTAGGGAGCGGGGGGGTTTAAATAGGTTCCGGGTTTTTAAACCCGAGCCCCCCGCAAACGGGTGGACCTGCGCGGCGGGAGTTCACCAGGTCGCTCCCCCGACCGTGACTTGTTGGGGGTTGCAAGGGCCAAGGGGTTGCGAGGTACAAAAAAAAAAACGTAAAAGGGAAAATCGGAGTCTGGGGCCCAAATGTAAGTCCCGGACAGCGGGGAAGGGGTTGTGGTCAAGGGGCGGAAGGGAAAAAAGGTCCCGTACCGGAAAATGCCGAGAGGCTGAAGGAACTCTTTCTTTAAAGGTCCTAAAATTTTTTTTTGTATTATTTATTTTTTTGTCTTGGAGGCGGTTGCGTGAGGGAGCCTTTTTATTACAAAAACAGTTAAAGGATTTTCCACCGCTTTCCAAATCTGGACCTGGTAATAGTTTAAACAAAAATTTTCCTTTATCCCCTGTGTTACTGTTCAAGAAAAAATGAAAAGTTTTTTAATTTCTTTTTTAAAAACCCCTTTGGGAAAACTGTGTGGATGTAATTTGTTCCAAAGGGGAAAAGGGGAGAGCCTCCAGAAGGACTTTTGTTTTTAGTTTTGTAAGTTTGGGGGTTTCGATTCACATTTTTCTTTTGAAAAAGTTCATTTCAAAGCCCCGTTTTTTCAGCTTTTTCCTTTGGGTTTTTTTTGTTGTTTTCCCATTCCAGTTTTGGGACTGAATTCCATCAAAATGGCCGAATGCAAAATAAACACCTAAAAAAATTCCCCGTAGTTATGGTTCCTTCAAATTCAGGGTTTTTATTGGGGGGATTAAAACAAACTGGTGTAATGCAGGGAAAAAGGATTCCAAAACCCCCAAAGTTTTTTCTTCATGAGTGTTTGATTCACTGGTTTCCCCCTCAAACGGTCTTGGTATGCAGAGGCTGGAACCGGTCGGCAAAAAACCCCCCCTTGCCCTCTCCACATTCAAAATTTTTGCAAAAGAAAAGGGATGGGCTGCCCCACCCCCCCTTCGTTTCCCCAAATAGTGCTGGGTTTTTCTCAAATTGTTCGTATCCTGTTTTGTGGCGGGTGAAACTAGAACACATCTGGTTTTCTGGTGGGGCCCCAATTTGGGGCAGGGGGGGAGTTGAGGACGGTGAGGGCTGCTGTTTTGTTCCCTGCTAGGGCCCAATAAAAAGTTGGGATCTGACGAAAAACCAAACCCCTAGGGTTGTCGATGTCATTGGGGTGAAGTTGATGACCTACTCAACCCAACAAGAAAATTTGGGGGGCTGATCAACCCCAAAGGTTTTACATGACAGCGGCAGTTAAATGGCCTCTCCGAGTCACCCCTTTCTGGGGACTTCCTTTTACTGTGCTTTGACCTGTGCCTGCTCCCGGAATGTTTGTGCCCTGCCAAATGCTTGTGAAAAGCCCGCCACCACTCCCGTCTGGTTTTGTTTGTTCAAAAATGTAAAGACTTGTTTAATGATGTTTTTTGTATATTAAAATCCCCACACCCGTATTTTTTTCCAATGGGAAATCATTTAAAAAGTTGGGGCCCTTTTGGGGGATTTAAATTTTCCCCACAAATGGCAAGGGGAAAAATTTTTTTTGTATTTTTGCCCTTTTAAAAAACCCCTGTGTATTTTTTCTGAATATAAAAGCACAAAAGGGTTAATTAACCTTCGGATATAAAAAAATGCTACAGGAAAAATTTTTCTTTGGCGTTGAAAAAAAAACCAATTTTTTTTTACTGAACAACAAACCCAAAAACAATTAATTAAAACCCCTTGGGGTATAAATTACGCAAAAAGAAATTTAGCTGGTTAAAATTAAAAGCTATGTGGGGGTTTAAAAAAGATATGTATTTTTTTGACTACAACAGCAAAAAAAAATGCTTAAATTAAAACCCCCCCGGATAAAAATTGCGAAAAAGAAATGAGCTCCCAAAAAAATTTTTTGCTTTGGGGTGTTTAAGGGCGACGGGGGTTTTTTAATGACTTTAAAAAGAGAAAAAAGGCTTTATTATCCTTTGGATTGAATTTTGCTACAGGCAAAATTTTTTTCTTTTGGGGTTGAAAAAACACCAAATTTTTTTTCTGACTTTCAACGCAGAAAAACGCTTAATTTAACCCTTCAGATATTAAAATTTTGAACAGGCAAAAAATTTTTCTTTGGGCGTTGAAAAAACCCTTTTTTTACTGATACAAACCCGTAGAAACACCCCTTAAATTTTTCCTTGGATATTAAATTTCGCAAAAAAAATGAGGGTGTCAAAAATTATCAGTATGGGTTTTTAAAAAAAAAGCTGTTTCTTAAAATGAATTTCAACGCAAATAACAGGTTAGTAAACCCCTTTGGTTTTTCAATGTGCTCCCGAATAGCCCGTTTGATTTTTAAAAAATATATTTCAGCGGGAAATTTGGCGTACACTGGACTTCAATTCCCAAAAACCCACAAAAATTAAAAAGAACGTTAAAAGAAAACAGCCTCTGGAAAAGCTGTGAACCCCCCCAAAAAAAAACGCCGAATTTAAAAGTTCTTTCTTTTGTGTTTAGTTTCTCTGCTAATGGGGCTCAGCAGTACAAACGGCAAAAGGGGGGAGGGTGTGAACTGCCCCCCCGGGGTCGGTCCCGGGCTTATATAGTGCGGTGGTCACAGAATCCCCTGGTCTCTGATTGGCTTCATCTCCTTTCACATTTTTATTTATGGTACCCCTTTTTTCTTCCCAAAAGTTTTTGCACCCCTTTTAACGCCTTTTGGGTTGCATTTTTTTTTATCAAATTTAAAAAAACGCTTCATTCCCCCGAAAACCCCCAAATTCCCACTTCGTTAGAATCGAAGTTTTCTTGAAAAATTTTAAAAAGAATTCCACTTCTTTAATCGATTCAACCCCCCTTTTTGTTATTTACGTTTTAATTTTCTTTAGCTTAGGTAGTTATCTAAACCTTTCTTGAAACTCACAACTGTTCCTGCTGTGATCAGCTCCTCAGGCAGGCTATTCCATAGATTTACAGTTCTCACAGTGAAAATTGCTTTTCTCCTCTGGAAACTGAATCCTTTTTTCTCCAGCTGAAGGGAATGTACCCTTGTCTTTTAAGGGGGCTTTACATGATTAAATTTTTCCCCATAATTTTTGTAGGGACCATTTATAAACTTATATAAATTAATCATGTTCCCCCAAAGCCATCTTTTCTCAAGAATAAATAAGTACAATTCTTCTAACCTATCCTCATAACTAAGATGCTCCATTCCCCTTCTAAGTTTGGTTGCTCATCTTTGCACTCTCTCTAGCTCCATTACATCTTTTCTATAAACTGGAGCCCAGAACTGAACAGCATATTCCAAGTAAGGTGGTAAAATTACATCCTTGTTCCGCAAGTCCATGTGTCTATTAATACACGTCAATATCTTGCTTGCCTTAAAGCAGCTGATTAACACTGCATGCTGTTCTTTAGTCTATGATCTACAAGAATGACCAGATCTTTCTCAAGAATCGATTCTCCCACTTTTTCTCCCCTAGGACATATGATGCCTGCTTATTACTCGTACCTAGATGCAGAACCTTACATTTATCCACATTGAACCTCATTTGCCAAGTGGATGCTTAAACACTCAGTGTGTCCAGTTCTGCTTGCAATTTATAAACATCTTCCATAGATTGCACAGTCATATTTTTAGACATGTGGTTATAAGATAACTTAAGTGTCTACAGGTATGGGCCATACCCACTTGGCCCGACTAGGCTGTTCCCCACTTAGGACCAACAGCAAGTTGTTCAATTGCAGTATGAGGGTCATATCTAGGCCTGTATGTTGGTTAGATGATTTTTCTAACCACCTACACTGAAATCAGTGGCATGGAAGTAGTATAAGTGGGCCGTTAGTCAGACAAGACTAAGGCATCTAGGGCTATGCAAAGTCATGACTGCCAGTAAGTGATTAGAAACTGAATGAGAACAATCATCCCTTGATCTAACCTCTTGGATGTGGAGAACTAGAACATATTACCCTTAGTCCCCTCTCAATATTTGACATATATTTACGTCATGATGTTGGAAAAGGAGTAACTGAGACTAGAAGGGAGGCGAGTATGGTTTTTAATTTATTTTATAAGGGTACTAGCAGCTTTAATATGCTTAATAAAAAAACACCAGACAACCTCTTTTACCCAAGAAGCAGATATACGAGTGATAGTCTGACATCCACATATTTTTGGCCAGAGTGTCTGTCTGTTTTTGTATCTTTCAAAAGTTTCTACATAAATGTACAAAATTATCTAATCTTTTTCCGCATTATTTGTGTATATATCATATTTTATAAACTAAAATCATTTTAAACACTACATCAATTGTATAAATCATTCCTCCCAGTTGTGACTACTAATGTACATAAAGATCAAGCCCAGCAAATGTTAACAAGTACAATAGCTAATTAATTTGTAAACCTTATCCACTAATGATGACCATAAATCCCTTAAGTACTCTTACAAGACAAAATTGTAATGTGTTAAGCATAATTTTTTTTTTTCATACACAAGACATTCTGAATGTCTGTAATTTCATAGTCATATCACATAAGGTAATTAGAAACCTGGGGGCAAATTAACCCAAAATGTTTCATTAGTACAACAAAAACTGCAAACCTGTTTTCTCTAGGTGTTCACTGTTGAGGCTGCTTGAACAAATTATTTAACATAAATACATTTAAATTTTTTCATAATTATGTCTCATTAAGAAGCAATCCAGTTCCCCTAGTATGTAAGTATATGGAACTGGCTGTTTTTAGAGGTGGGCGAATTTCTCAAAAATTTGATTCGGTCACTTCGCCGAATTTTCAGTCAAAATTAGTTTCGGTCCGAATTACTTCGGGACGAATCGCGTTAAAAAACAGCTATTTCCAAGCTGCACAGAACCTGCAGGGTGCTGTAGAACGTTGTGCCATGCTTAAATATGCAGAGGGAGCTTGGTTTGGTCTTCATACAATGTTGTGTTTTAGTATGACACGCACATGACTGCTGTCACTCTTAGAATCGCTTCACTATAAAATTTCCTGGGCACTTAAGAGGGCAAAACTGACCAAAAAACTCAAGCGGGAATGTAGCCTGATAAAGTCATGCCAGCGAAATCTGGAAAAAAAACAAGCTGAGAGCTCAGGTGGCAACATTAGTGACAGAGTGTGGAGGTGACGGCGGCAGCCACAGCCGCATGAGGTTAGACAGTGGCACAATGACATTCTGGAGGTGGCAAAAACAGGAGTAGGTCACAGAGTGGCACAATGACACAGTGTGGAGGTCACGGCAGCAGCAGCATGAGGTCAGACAGTGGCACAATGACATTCTGGAGGTGGCAAAACAGTAGTAGGCCACAGAGTGGCATAATGACAGAGAGTGGAGGTGACGGTGGCAGCAGCATGAGGTCAGACAGTGGCACAATGACATTCTGGAGGTGGCAAAAAGAGGAGTAGGCCTCAGAGTGGCACAATGACACAGTGTGGAGGTCACGACAGCAGCAGCAGCATGAGGTCAGACAGTGGCACAATGACATTCTGGAAGTGGCAAAAACAGGAGTAGGCCACAGAGTGGCACAATGACACAGTGTGGAGGTCACGGCAGCAGCAGCATGAGGTCAGGCAGTGGAACAATGACATTCTGGAGGTGGCAAAACCGGTGGAGGCCACCGAGTTGCACAATGACAGAGAGTGGAGGTCACGGCAGCAGGAGCAACAGCATGAGGTCAGAGGGTGGCACAATGAAAAAGTGTGGAGGTGGCTGGCAATACCAGTCCCTGGTAAAGATGGTTGGTGGCAGATGGAGAAACTGGCAGCAGATGTGTGGCATCAGGCGGGTGGCGGGATCAGAATAGTGGCTGAGGCAGGTAATTTGAACCCAGACTCATTTCTCACAGTTTGGGTGAGGCATCATGGCTGATGTAGTCTGACGCCTAAGGCATTGGTGTGTGGAAATCCTGGCCGATCCACGCCTGATTCATCTTGACAAAGGTCAGTCGTTCCACATTTCCCGTGGACATGCGGGTTCTCCTTGGGGTAACGATGGCCCCCGCCGCACTGAACACCCGCTCTGATGCCACACTACTGGTCGGGCAGGACAGCTTCTCCACTGCAAACTCGGCAAGTTGCGGCCACACATCCAGTTTGGCTACCTAGTAGTCCAGCGGATCTTCTAACCGGGGTGGCAGAGTGCTGTCCAAGTAGGCCACCACATGTTGGTTTAGGGAATGCTCCAGTTCCTGCTGCTGCTGCTGGCGACTACCCTCCTCACTAGTTGGGTGAAGGAAGCAGTCATCGTGACCCAGCATAGGTTTCTGGGGAGTGGTAGCCCCAAACCCCCCCCCCCCCCCAGCACCGCTGCGTATCGTGAGTCTAGGACCCACCTCAACCGTCAGAGGAGGGCGGCCGTACTAGCAGGGGAAAAAATGACTTGGAGGTTTCCCTATGTTTGATTTTGTCCTCCCTTCATAGCTGGGAAAAAGGCCCCATTTTGGACCGGTAGCAGAGCCCAAATAGGGTGGGAGCCAAAAGTCATCCCTCTGCCGGTGCTGGCTATTCGGCTGTCCTACCCAGGCAAATCCAGTTGGGCCATCTGTAAATGACTAAGGGGCTCCCTGCCCCCATCTCACTGATATTCCACGGTGTTGCGGGTCATCTGCCTGTCTTCCTCATCTCCACTACCCTCCTCCAGCTGCTCCTGCCCCCTCCTGTCCCTGGATAGAAACCACTCATTTCACCAACAACTTCTGCCCCAAAAGCCTCCCCCTCCCCTCCTCCATTTCAGTCCCACGGATCATGTGGGCGAGAGTAGTTTCCACCCCCCATCCCCGCCAGACAGATTTTTTCCCAATCTGTTCCAGGACATAAACAGGGGAAGACTTTATTAACCCCGTAGCCCTGGGACTGACAAATAACGTGGCCCCAAATTCTTGCAAAGGCATTTCCACATGACTCCCATGGCTGACATAAAGTTAAAGGGGAGTACCCCTGCCCCCCTGGATAAACAAAAAATTGATAATGCCTTTCTCTGTTCATACAGCGGTAACATGTGAAATTCCCAAGGGTGGAAACATCGCATATCGAGTTGGGGGGGAGGCCGTTCTGCCGCGAACTCAAGGGGGTTTTCCTGGCTTTGTAGGGAAAGGATGAAATGAAAAGCACAGTTTCCGGCATTTTTTAGAATTTCTGAAGATCGGGGAAAACTTCAGGAACCCTTTTCCCAACCAGATTGAACACATGCGCCATGCAGGGGGCCCTGGGCCATCCCTTTTCGGGGCAAACGCGGACCCCCGTTCCCCATTGGGCCGTCCCCCATGGTTCCCCAAATTTTTAGTTTGGGGGCGGGAAAACCCACACATTGAAATTTTTTGGGTGCTTGGGCCGGAGCAGTTCCCCCCTGTGTGACCCTTGTTCGGCCGAGGCAAACCCGGTGTAGGGAAATGCCCTGACCCGCTGTGGGCCCCACACATGTGGTATGATGGAGCAGTAATTTAAAAAGGCCGAGATGGTGGGGGGTGGTTTGGGGGAGGGGGGGAGAGGAAAATTGGCGCAGGATCCAGTTTGAAAAACGGGAGGAGAAAGCGGGGGTCCCCCTGCCCAATTGTTGGTTGCCTGGGCCCGGAAGCAATTCACCCTGGGGCCCTAAAGGACATTTTTCTGGCCCCCCGAGTTACAGCTTCCCGGCGTCGGGGCCCCTGCCATGCCCCCGGGAACAAAAACCCCAAAGCTCAAAAGGGCGTCCCCCTTTTGTTTTCTACATAATTTTTGATGTGCTGGTACTGCTGGTACTAAACCTTTTTGGGAAAAAAAAAATTACGGTTGGGGAAATCTCCCCTCTGGCTCGGGACAAGCCAAATTAAATTCTCTGAAAGCTGCCCGAGGTCCACCATTTGGAAAGGGAGGGGCTGTTGGGACCAACAAATTGGAAAAGGGGCACAGTCAGCTTTTGCACCCAAAGGTTTGGTTTGGGCCCATATTTTTGTCTCTTTGCAATCGCCCCTTTTCCCGAACGATGCTGGCGCCATGAGTAGCGAGGGGCAGGAGAACTGGGCCGGGAGATGAGTCAAAGAAAAAAGCTCCTTCGCAGAGGGGGGGAGCCCCCAGGCTGCAATGGCAAAGCATGCCCCTGGCCTCGCTGCTGCTGCTGTTGCTGCAAACGGGAGGAAAGGCCACCAAAAACTGAGCCGGATGGGACGCTGAGTGTTACGCCGGGCCGTGGGGTCAACGTTGCTCCCGGCCACGCCCCTTTTCCCTTTTCGCCCACAGATTTACATTACCCCTAATTTTGGGTCCTCCGGGGTCTTAGCGAAGAAAAACTGTTAACCCCCGCCGAGTAGCTATTTTTTTTACCGCCAACGCCCGCACGAGTGACTACTGCCGCTGGCCCCCGCTGACCCCCCGTGCCCCCTACTTTTTTGGACCCGAAAGGGGTTTTTTACCCCGTGGGCCCCTTTTCTCCTGTGTCAAACTGCTGCTATCCACCCGACCACGGGGCCCCACGACCCCCCTTGCTGGCTGCCCCCGCTGCCCCGACGCGCAAAACTGACCCCTCTTCTCTACGATGTGAAGCCCCCTTGGGTCCCAAAATTTCGGGCGGCAAAATCATCTTATTTGTTTTCATGGGAAATGCTGTCCCATCCCCCGGGCTTTGGGAAGCAGAGGCTGAACCCCCCCAAACATGACCCCCCAAGCCCTCTCAACAACTATACTTTTCCCCCTACTGCAAGAAACAGGGCCAAAGGCCCCATTTTTTCGCTGCCAAGTAGCTGCCCATGCCCTCCTCAAATTGTTTTTTCCCCCACAAAAAAGTTGGGGATTTAGCCCAGACCAAATAGAAAACTCTGGCTTTTGGAACCGGGTGGGCAGAAGGGGGTTGAGGACAAATGATGGCCGCTGACCCTCCCCGGGGCCCCCCCAACTAAGGGGTTTTGTTTTGACGATCCATCGACCTCGGGTTTGGGGTTTTTAATGTCAAACTGGGGGGAAGGGATGAAACCCAGTCAACCAATCAAGAACCATTTTGGGGTTTCTGGAACCAAAAAACGGCCCCTAGATGCAGCGGGGAGTTGTTGGGCCTAACCGTGTGACCCCTTTTGGGGAGAACCCTTGCCCGTGCTGCGACCTCCCGCCCCCAGGAATGTTTTTGGGCTCGCCAGCCCCCCGTTGAAAGGCCCGCCAAAAACCTGTCTAACATACTGCTTTTTCTAAAAAAGTACAGACACTGTTTGAAGAAGATAAAATTTATATGATAAAAAACACACCCTGTTTTTTGAATCCAATGAACCCCCTAAAAAAAGCTTTTTGGGGAAAAACCTTTTATAAATTGCGCTCCCAAATGGGCAGAAAAAAAATTTAAATTTTTAAGGGCCGTTTTAAAAAAATCTGTGTTTTTTCTGAATATAAAAACACAAAAAAGCTTTTAAATTTAAAATTGGATTTTGAATTATGGGTCCGAATTTCTTCTGTGGCGGTGAAAAACAAAGTTTTTTTTTACTGAGTACAAAATGCAGAAAAACATTAGTTAACCCTTTGGGTTAAATTGCGAAAAAAAAATTTACAGGCCCCAAAAAAATACCAATTTTTTAGCGGGGTTTCAATGGCTTTTATTTTTCGCTACACAACAAAAGAAAAACTTGTAATTTTCCCCTTTTCCCTTTTGAATTATTTACAGGGAAAAAATTTTTTTTTTGGCGGGAAAAAATACGGTTTTATTTTAAATCCCCCAAAAACAGCAAACAATGCTTAAATTTAAACCCCCGGATGTAAATTGCGCAAAAAAAATTTAGCAACCCCAAAAAAAACGCTTTGGGAGCGTGTTTTCATGGCGTTTTTTTTCGCAAACAAAACAAAGGAAAACTTGTAAAATTTAAACCCTTTGCTTTGAATTTTGCTACAGGAAAAATTTTTTTTTTGGGGGTTTAAAAAAATTTTTTTTTTAGTCACCAAAGCAGCAGAACAACGCTTTAATTAACCCCCCTGGATGTGAATTGCGCAAGAGAATTGAGCAACCCAAAAAATACGAACTTTGTAGCGTGTTTCCAATGGGTGTTTTTTTTTTGCAACAATTTAAAAGGGGAAAAATTTTTAATTAAAACCCTTTGCTTTTTTAATTTAAAGGAACAGGGGAAAAAATTTTTTTGGGGGGTGAAATAATAGGTTTCTTTTTTCACCACAGCACAAAAAACGCTTAATTAACCCCCCGGAAAGTAAATTGCCAAAAGAAATTTAGCAGCCAAAAAAAGAAGTTTGGGAATTTTTTAAATTTTAAAAACCTGTTTCTTTAAATAAAAACAAAAAAGGGAAAAGACTTAGATCCCCTTGGGGTTTTCAAAGTGCTGTGTGCAGATAGTTAAAAAGTATATGCAGCTGCACTTTACCCCAAACCCTGGACTTTAGATCCCCCAAACCCCAAAAAAAAAAAATGACCTTAAGAAAAACGCTCTGAACAAGGGGCCACCCACCCAAAATCCGAAAAAAAAAAGAGTTTTTTAGTATTAAACTACCCCAAGCAGGGCCCCGGGAGCCCCTTCCTAAACAGTACGTGAGGGCGGGATGAGTTTCCCCGCCCTCGCCCCCAACTTATATTTGGCGGTGGGCGTTTACAGAATCCCGCCGGGCTAGATTGGGGTTTATCTCTGCCCCATGTCAAGTAGGGTAAAGCCCTTTTTTCCTCCCAGAGTTCTTTGCCCCATGTAACGCCATGTGCTCGCAGCCATTTTATCAATCTTAAGCACACTTTTTTCATGCGAAGTACCCCAAACTTCAACTTCGTTCCGAACCGAAGTTTTCCTGAAATTCTAAACGAATTCCACTTTGCTAGAATCAATTCGCTCATCTCTAGCTGTTTTGCATTAGTCATTTACTGGTAAACGTAAAATTTAAGGGAGACAACATTTTTAGGCCCTTAAAACTGCTGATTGCAATATATAGAGGGCACAGAGAAGATTCCTGTCCACTATGTATTCACTGCTCCCTGCATCCTCTATGTAGTGCTGTTAGGAATCGATAAAACTACTTACAGCTCTTTAAGGGCATATTCACACAGCATTTTTGGACGAGGTTTTTGACGAGGTTTTCGGAGCGTTTCCTCGCCCAAAACCTCGTCCAAACCACACCAAAACCTCACCTGATACACAATTCTTCAGACGAAGCTTTTGATCAGGTTTTGGACGAGGTTTTCACCCATACAAATGAATAGCCAGGACAAAAACCGCGGTGAAAAACACAGCGAAAACGTGCCAAAACTGCGCTAAAAACCACTCCGAAAACCGTGTCTAAACCGCGCTTACAACACGCTTCAAGAATTGACATGACACTTCTTTTTCATTGCTTCCAAAGAAGCATGTAAAAACCTCATCGTGTGTGAACTACAACGAGGTTTTACATAGGAATCAATTAAATGAACTGGGGACGTTTTGGAAGTGTTTTGGACAAGGCTTTGGGAGAGGAAACCTCGTCCAAAAACACCATGTGAACATGCCTTAAGCTCTTCAATGTTATTGTATATCTGCACCAAATTTTACAAAACCACTCAGTCACCATGGATTCCATAGTAAATTTGGACTAAAATGTGTTTTATGTATAGGACTTTAACTTCTGCAAAAACAAAGTAGGTGTTTACTCCTGTTTTATAATTATTTAAGAGTTCTAGTATCTTTAAAGCAACCCTATCACCTTCCTTATTCTACCTTCAAAAAGACATGGGGTCACATGTATGAAAACTGTTCAGGTCTAAAATTCACTTTGTTGCCCATAGCAACCAATCACAGTGCCCCTTTCATTTCATATAGTGCTCTGGAAATATTAGAGGGCTACTCTTATTGGTTGCTATAGGACACAAAGTTTACATACATTTCATTAGTAGTTGGTTGCATTGCCCTTAAACTGTATGACTTGGGTCAAACATTTTGGATAACCTTCTACAAGCTTGCCACAATAGTAGGTAGGAATTTTGGCCCATTCCTCCTGACAGAACTGGTGTAACTGAGTTATATTTGCAGGTCACATTGCTCTCACCTGCCTTTTCAGCTTTGCCCATAAATTTTCAATAGCATTGAGATCTAGGCTTTGTTATGGCCACTCCAAAACATTGACTTGGTTATCCTTAAGCCACTTTGTAACCAGTTTGGCAGTATGCTTGGGTCATGTCCATTTGGAAGACCCATTTCCGCCCAAGCTTTAACTTTTTTTTTTGTTTTTTGAGATGTTGCTTCGGTATTGCCACTTAATCTTCTTTCCTAATGATGCCATCTATTTTGTGAAGTGCACCACTCCCTCTTGCAGAAAAACAACCCCACAACATGATGCTCCCACCCCTGTGTTTCACAGTTGAGATGGTGTTCTGAGACTTCCAAGGTCATCCCTTTTTCCTCCAAATATAACGATGGTCATTATGGCCAAACAGATCAATTTTAGTTTCATCAGACCACAGGAAATGTCTCCAAAAATGAAGGTCTTTTTTTCTGTGTGCATTTGCAAACATTTATCTGGCTTTTAGATATTTCTTTTGGAGTAATTGCTTCTTCCTGGCATAGTCACCTTCCAGCCCATGTTGATACAGTATTCATTTCACTGTGGGTAATGACACTATCTTATCAGCTTCCACCGGCATCTTTACAAGGTCTTTTGCCCTTGTTCTTGGGTTGATATGCACTTTGGACCAAAGCATGTTACTTTTTTAAGGCACAGAACCTGCCTCCTTCCTGAGCAGTATGAAGGCTGGACATTCCTATCTTGTTTGTACTTGCATATCATTTTTTGTACAAATGAACGAGGCACCTTCAGGTATCTGAAAATTGCACCCAAAGATGATCCAGACTTGAGCAAGTCCACATTTCTCTTCCTGATATCTTGGCTGATTTATTTAGACTTCTCCATGATGTTACACACAGAAGCAGTGGTTCCTGCTGTGAAATTAAAATACATCCACAGGTGTGTTGATAATTAACTCAGATGTTGCCAATAATAAAGCTTCCAAAACAGGCATATTATATGTGCCTCAAATTTTTTAATGGCATAGTAACCCTAGTGTATGTAACTTTTGGGATTTTACGGGAAAGAAAAAAAAAGGGCTTAAAAATTCTCCTGTTGCTCTGGCATTTGGCAAATATAAAAAATTTCAGATGTCAGATAGCGAGAAAAACGTGCAGATGTGTCTTTTAATAAAGTGTTTGTAAAATTCTGGTTTAAACTGTATGTTATTGCTTCTTTTTACTTCCTTTAACCTCTTAAGGTTATAGCCTGTTTTGAACCTAAGGACTTAAGTCTAGAGATGAGCGAGCAGTAAAATGTTCTAGTTCGATTTGAACTCGAACTTTAGTGTGTTCAGTTTAAGGTTCTATCCAAACTAGAACTCGAACCCCATTAAAGTCAATGGGAGAAGATATTCTGGTAAATTTTTATACCTATACAGGTGAGGAGAAGCTGTAATTACATCCATACAGTAAACTGGATATGTGGAACAACTTAGTAAAGAAAATGAACTCTAAGAGTGACAAAAGAAAAAGGAAAAAAAAATACTTAATTCTTTTAATAGCTAAAATGAAAAAATGAGGGCAGCTTGCAGCAGGGCGTAGCTATAGGGGGTGCAACGGGGGCCCTTTATCCTGTGAGAGTCAAAAGCCCTTTGACAAATAAGATTTTGGAGACGGTGTGTTATAAAATTTTGAACCCCCAAAGCGCAAAAAACTGACCTTTTGGGCATGAGTATGATTTAGTAAATGAAAGCATCTGATAATATATATCCTGTTATGGGGTTGGGCATTATGTGCCCCTGCAAGTAGCCAAAAAGCTTCGGGGGTTTTGGGAAAGATGCAGCAAGATACCAAACTCCTTAACAGCTGTCTATGGAGAAAAAATGCTTTTTAAACTAAGACAGTCTGAAAGTACGGAGGAGCTGAAAATGGCGTACAAAAGGAAATACGGTGAAAATATAACATGGTCATGGATTTTAGAGCCAATGAAGCCCCAATCGCAATGACGTTTTAGACACTTCTGGCTCTGAAAAGTTTTGAGGGCCGTCAAAGGGGGAAAAAGTGTTTGGGAGGCTCCCAAAAAAGTGCAAAAAAGCTGCAAAAAAAGAAAGAAACTGGCGGTCGACTAGAACTTTACTCAAGAACATAAAAAATTTTGGGTTTGGGTTTTTAAAAATTCGAGAAGTTCTACTAGAACTTAACTTTTCTAGAATGGTTCGATCAACACTACTTAAGGCCCTTTTTTAAAATCTGACATGTGTCACTTTACCTGGAAATAACTTTTTAATGGTTTTATATTATTAATTTGAATTTTTTTATCGACACTTTTGTGCTTTAAATTAGAATTTAAATTTTTGGTTGAAACAATCCTTTATTTGTGAAAAATATAAAAAGGGGCTTTTGTTAAACCCCCATAATGATCCTCTAAAAAACTCCATTTTGGGGTATTCAAACAGCATTTAAAAAAGTTTGTTAACCCCTTTTTTGGGTTTTTACAAAAAAGCAAAGAAGAGGTGAAATTCCACTTTTTTTCCAGTTTTTCTAATTTTTAATCATTGTTTACTGGAACACAGTAAAAGGTAACAGTAAAAAGCCGAATACGATTCCCCCCAAAAATGCCATTTTTAGAGAACCCCCAAAGTTTGCCTCTTTCCAACCCTGATCCTCAAAAAAAGAGAACACCCGCTGGGTTTGGGGTTCATTTTTTAGGGAAAATTTTAGGGACCATTACAGGTTTTTCTGACACCCCTTTGGGCTAAAACTTTAAAGAAAAACCCCAAAAAACCCCCCTATTGGAAACAAAAACCTTTAAAGGGATGTTCACAGGTTATTGCAGTGCGTATAGTACATGCCGCAATACGGCGAGTGTTTTGGTGCCACGCGCTGGTCAGTGAGTAATTCCAAAGCACGGGGTGGCATATCCGCCGCTAACAATTAACATGTCAATTCTCCCCCTACACATACAATTGACGGGGAGACACCACAATCCATAGTCTCTAGAGAGTAAGACTCAAGTAAATTTCGGTGACTTTCACGGCGTATTAACTGCAATACGCAGTGAAATACGCGCGCAATTATGCTAGAAAATAAGCTGTGTGAACACACCCTAAGGAATATATCCATGGGTGCAGAGAATATATCAACTAGAGATGGGCGAATTTCTCAAAAATTCGGTTCACCGATTTCGCCGAATTTTCTGACAAAATTTGTTTTGGGACGAATCGCGTTAAAAAACAGCTATTTCCAGGCTACAGAGAGCCTGTAGGGTGCTTTGGAACGTTGTGCCATACTTTAATATGCAAAGGGAGCTTGGTTTGGTCTTTGGTATTTTAGTATGACACGCTCATGACTGCCGCTGCTCTTAGAATCGTTTCACTCTAAAATTCCCTGGGCACTTACGGTGGCAAAACTGATAAAGTCATGGCAGCCTCAGCTGGAAAAAAACAATATGAGGGCAAAGATCCTACGATAGCATAAAAGAACATAGAAGTAGGTTACTGGAGCTGCCACAGATCGCAGCACAGTAAGGGGACGATGGCAATAGCCACGCCAGGGAGAGGAATCTAAGTAGGTCCCGATTTTCACCAGAGCCCGCCACAAAACGGGATGGACATGCTGCGGCAGGAGTCTACAAGGTCGCTACATTTGACGTGACTTGCTTGCATTGTCAGCCATGGTGTTGTGAGGTAGATTTTATTTAGGCAATCTTGGAGTAGTTGACAAGTGTATGATCTGGACTGCCGGCAAGGTTCGTGGTCTGGGTACTTAGGAAAGAGATACGGTACACGGATATGACAGACAAGGCTCAAGGAAACACTTTCTCTATAGGCTCTAAAGATCATTTTTTAATTTTTTTCCCATATCCCGGGGGGGTTTTTTACTTTTTTGTAAGTTGGACTTACTTTCCTTTCTACATACTGAAAAAAGCTCATCCAACCCAAGTTTTGCAGCTTTTTTTTTTGTTTCCCCTTTCCATTTTTTGTACTAAATTCCATCACTAATGGAAACCGAATGAAAAATAACAGCAAAAAACTTTCCCCCTTATTTGGGGCCCTCTTTCATTCCAAGTTCCTTTAGCGCTTTTGAAAAATTTAGTGTCACGCAAAAATTTTGTTCAAATTTCCCAAATTTTTTAAACTTCATAATAAACTTTTTGGAATTTTTTTGGGTTTTAATGATGAAGCTATGGGGTAAAATTTCCCTTTGGGCCCCAAAAATGTTTCGGAACCTTTAAGAAAAACCTGACTACAATTTTTTCTCTATAGTATTTTGAGTTTGTCCTCTCTCCAGCAGCGGGAAAAAAAGGGTTTCCCAAATTTTGGGGACCGGTAGCGGGGGTTTAAAGAGGTGGAGAGCCAGAAGTCACCCTCTCCGGGAGGGACTATTTGGCTTCAGTAGCCAGCAAATTACTTACGCGGGCGATGTGTCCCAAGGGGACCTGGGGACTCCCGGGCCCCCATCTCCATGTATACTGCCACGGTGTTTGGGGGGGTGCTTGGGGGACAGTGGCAAAATGAAAAGAGTTTTGGAGGTCAGGGCAGAAACCCAAAGCAGCAGCATGAGGTCAGACAGGGGCAAAATTTACTTTCGGGAGGTGGCAAAAACAGGAGTAGGCTTACAGAGGGCCAATGACAGGTTGGGGGTTTACAGCAGCAACAAGCAGCATGGGGCAGAGAAGGCAAAATGACCCAGTGGGGAGGTAAACGGCATAAAACAGCAGCAGCATGAGGCCACAGAGTGCAAAAGGACAGAGTATGGGGTCAGGCATTAGCAGCATGGGGTCATAGAAAACACAATGACGGGGTTGGGGAGGTTACGGAAAAGCAAAAACCAACAGCAGAGCTTGAGGTCATAAGGGGCCCACAATATATTTACTTTTTTGCCGTGGGCAAACTTCCCCCTCTATCAGTTCTCATCTGTTAAACACTAAAAGGGAACTTTTATTATAAAAAAACCCTTTTAAAACCCCCTATACCACTTTTTAAAAACCTGACCCTCTAACCTCATAAATTTTAACCCTTTATGTTTCTGAAAGGGGGAATTAACCCCCTTTCTTTTACCAAGTCTGGTGGACCCCCACATTTTTAACGGGAACCTTAAACATAGCAATTACAAAACCCCCAGAAGGGGATCCCAACCCTACCACCTGGGCAGTCGTCCCCAACTCATGGACCAAAATTTAAGGGCCCCCCTTGGGACACCCGTCTGCAGAGGTGACACTTGTAGACAAGGAAAAAATCACAATTTAAAAGGGTATATCTGCCCTGCCGACTTTTTCGCCAGCTAACCGGTTTTCATAAAGGGCTTAGAGGTCCAAATCAAAATGGTCTGAGCTCACTTCCTTTAAATATCATTTAGGTAAACACCCCTTCGGGGCTCCCCAATTAGCCATAAAGAAACCCCACAAAAAACCCATTTCCCCCTTCCGCTCTCCTGCACCACACTCTTAACATTGTGCAAAAGCTGCCACCATGCTCTCTTGACCCAAAAAAAACTTCAGACAAATTCGCCATCTCCATAAGGGGCCCTTGCGCCCCATCTTACCGGTCCCCTGCCCGTCCCAAATGCACTGCACCAAAAAGACACCTCAGCTCTGACTTTTATGGTTTTCCGTCCACATCTCTCATTTATTGCAACGGCGGGGCCTCCCCTAGAATGAATTTAAGCAAGAAATAGGTGTCACTTTAAAAACAGCACCCTACCAATTTTATCAACTCCCATAAGCCCCTTCTCTTAAAATGTTTTTAAAGAAATTTTCCCTTTGGGGAATAAAAAATTTCCCATTGTACAATAGCTATTGTCATATTATTTTCCCCCAAAAGCACTTCTCCTATATATCTAATATCATATTAAATTTTAAAATAGAGCTGCAGGCCCCTTTAAAAATACAAGTTTCTTTTGTAAATAAAAGTTTTTGGGTCTCAAGATTTTTTTTTCAAAACCACTTCTCTTTACATATAATATTCATTTCTTTTTTAAAAATCCTGTAGGCTCACATTTTTGCCCCTCCCCAATTTCCCCCATTGAAGATTCTCTCTTACGGCCAGGGCCAGCCCCCCAGTTCACCACTTTAACTATGGAAAACAAAAACAGGGGGAAGCATGCAAAAAAACACCAGTATCACCAACCGCCCCCGCATCCACCGCATCCCTCCGCACCAGACCACCCCGCGAGCAAAACAAAAAATCCCCCACATAGAAAAAATACACACAAACGAATAGGCACCAACCCCACTCCCGGGACGCACCCCCGCACAACAAGCGAGCGCACATCCCTTGCGTTTCAGCACCCAACAAACCCCTCCATGCACAAAAGCAATATAAAACATCCCAAATTTTTAAAATTTGGGAAACCGGGCCCACGTGTTTAAATACCTATCACCCATTACGGGACCCGGGGAAAAATATGAAAAACATAGGGGGCAGGGGGAAGGGGGGGGGGGGCACAAGGGAGAGGGAAGGGAAGAAAAAAAAAAAACTATATAAACCTCTGATGCTTCCATATCATAAATTCAACGGGGCTAAATCCACTTACCCGTACAAACACATATATCATGTTTTTTAAAAAATTATTATATGGGGAATCAGCAAGATCAAATAAATCCCAAAAAATTGAAAACCCTTTCTTTTGGGGCCCTTTGGGTTTCAGTGTATTAAAGTCTGTAAATCCATCTTGCCTCTTCCTGCAACAAAACTACATCCAGATCGCCCAAAATTTTTCCCCTTTAGTTTTTTTCCAAAACAGATGCCCCAAAATTTTAGCACCTCTATTTCGCCATTATTTATTTCCCAAAAATTTTGTCCCCGCTAGGGATTGTAAACCTCTATTTTTTAATAGTACTCAAATGTTTGAGACCCCCACGACGAAACCCTTTATGGTTTTTCCCACATAGACCCTTGGGGCAAGTACAAAAGGCCCCATAAATCACCCCTCGGGTTTTTACAATTGATTTTTTTCCCTTACCCTAAAACCTTTCCCTTTTTATCAAGGGGATTAACAAAAAAATTTAGTTTTCCATATAAAAGGACAAAATGAACATTTCCCACGGGGATATGACCTACCACCGGAGACGGGAAACCCCATTTTTTTTTTGCCATTCCCCCCAAAAGGACAAATTTTTTAACAAAATTCACCCCAAGTTTTTTTTCCTCTTCTAAAAAGTGACACGGGGGTTTTTTTAGGAATCACCTCAGAGAAAACGGGATCTGCCTTCAGAATTTTGCCAATGTTTTCCTAAGTATACTCTCATTTCATTAGTTTCTATCATCAAAGGTACCTAAAAACAAAAAAATTAAAAAATCATTTTTTTCTTTCTTTTTTTTTTTTAACGATTAATAAATGCCCCTTTTGGGTCACTGGCAAACCCCTTTTTAAAACCCTTTCCCCTCAAACTTTTTTTTGGTTTCCCCCTTGCCTAAAACCCGTGCATTTAACTTTATACATTCTTCTTTTAAAATCCTCTAATGTAAAAAATTTCTAAGACCCAAGAAATTGGCCTATGGGGATCCCCTTTTTTTGAGAAGGGGGGATCCAGCTAGAAAAATGTAACAAACTATTTGTACCGTATTTATCCAAAAAACTTTGTCCCGAATCTTTCTAAATTTTTACCAACATAATTTCAAGATCCAAAAAATTTAATTTTCCCCCCGAAAAATTTTAAAAAGTTAATTTTTACCCAATTTTTATTTTCCTTGAGTCTAGATACAAAATCCATGAATAATTTTTTTTCTTTCCATCCCAAAAAATCAAAAAATCCCCAATAAAGCGCCCCAAAAAAAAAATCCGATCTGGAATATTTTTTAAAATGTTCAAAAAAAACAAAAGCATCCTCCCCCCAACCTAAAAAAAAGATTAACAAAGCTTGGTGCACAGACGTGCCCATGGTTTTCCCTTTTTTCTGGGGATAAAAGGTGCCATCAAACAAAAAATATTTTTGTTTAAAAAAAAAATCCAATAACTGGGAAAACAAAATCATTGTTTCCCTAAATTGTGTACCCCACTTTTGTTCAAAAAAAACTTGAAAAGCTTTTTAGGGCCCCGATCAAAGTCTGATGTTACGAAGGGCTTCTACAAACTAAACTTGCAAAAATGTACTCCACTCCCACTAAACGTTAATTCTCATCAAAAGGATCCCTTTGTAAACTTAAAAAATATAAGGAAGGGGAGTGAAAAGGGCATCAGTATACTATCAACATACTTCTAGGTTTCCTTTTTGTTAAATTGTTTTTTTACCTGAACAAACGGGGCCCCCCCGGTATTGGCACAACCTCTTATTACTTTTGGGAATGCAATAGAAATACAATAGTAGGGTTCACATTTTTGCAAAAAATTTTTCCTCCTTCCCCCAATAAATTTAATTTTTTTTCAAATTTCCCAGAACCAAAATCCCTTTTAAAATTTCCCTTTAGATACCCTTTTTTGGGTCTTTTGGGAAACCCCTCATATGTTTCCCGAATCACCAAATATTCTCTCAACCATCGCTCAAAAGTCCCTTTTTTATTTAAGATGACAATTTTTACCACCCTTGTCACTGGGGTTTTTTTACTACTCCCTGTTTTGAATTTTAATTTTTGCAATAGCTACCTCTTCCTCCAATTTTTAAATTTTTAAAAAAATGGCTGTCCCCCTTTAGTGCTAGTTTTCCCTTTTTAAACTTGCTTTTTAAAAATTTCCCCAAACGTATCCAATAGATTAAAATTGTATTTTCGGGGTGTAATTCCCAAAATTTTTTTTCAAATTTGTCAAAGGTAAATCTAAATTATGGGGCTCCTTCACCTTCAACCTGCAATTGTTCCCAAAATACCCAATGTTTTCTCCCCCTTTGTTTCCCAAAGGTTTTTTCATCATTATTTTTTAAATTTTTTGATATTTTATTCCCAAAACCAACTTTCTACAAAAGAATTTAAAATCTTTTTCCCATACAAAATTCATTCAATTTTTGGGGATGGGGGTGTAAACCCAAAACCCAAATGACAACCCCTTTTTTTTTATTTTTCCCTTACTCAAGAGAGGGTAAGTTAATCCCCTTTTAAATGCTTTCCCTCCTTTGTTTTTTTCTGATAATTCCCCCTTTTCCCCCGTCCCTCAAGAGATCCTTGGTGGGTTCCCAAAAAAAAATGGAAGCATTTGCGTCTGGGATTGAAATTTTGCACTGGTTCAAAACCCTTTTCCCCTTTCCTTTCCCCTGGGGGATATTTTGGGATTGCCATTTGAAATCATTGCCTTTGCTCCCCCACCATGGGCCCCCCACACCACAAATTCAGAAGAGGGCAATGTATTTGATCGAACTGATCCTTCTCCTGATTGACATCTCTGAGGTTCCCGCTTTTTGTACTGTTTGATAGAAATTTTTTGTGTGTTTTTTTTAAATTTTTCCAAAACCCCTATTTATTTCTCTTCCCTTTCCCTTTTCCCAAACCCGTTTTTTTTCCCCCGCGCATAACATTAATAAAATGTGGAGGATTCTTCTTAAAAAAGTAGAAAATCTCCGAATCTTTACAAAAAACTGAATTTAGAATTTCTTTGAGGAAAACTACTATTTTTCCCAAAAATAAAAACCATTGTAAAACAAAATCTTTTCCCATCCCTCAATATTTGTTTTTTGTTTCCTTTCTTTAATTTTTTTTCCTCCGAGATTCTATATTTCGTTTTTTTAAAATTTTTTTCTAATTCGGGGAAAACTGGATTGGCCCGAAAGTTTTTTAATCTCCACTATCTCCTGATTTAGTTGTTCACTTTAAATTTTTTGAATGAAATTTTTCAAATTCTGAAAAGGTATTTCATCAAATTTTAGAGAGCATTCAGTTACAGTTTTCCCCAAACCCTTTTATAAAAAAAGGGTCCTCTAAATTGTATTTGGTTTTAAACTAAACCTAATCATCAAAACACAATTTGTTTTTGTATTAAAATTTTCTCAACCTGGGTAATTCCCACCTGCCCCAATTTGTTGTTTTTTAAATTTTATTTAATTTCTGAAAAGGTATAGGGGGGTTAGTTTCATTCATGGGGAAATTGGGTTTATTAGAAAACTACATTTGCTTTCCCGTGAAAAAATTCCAAATTTTTTTTTCTGCTCAAAAAACCCGCCGTTTCCCCAAATTCCCCACTTGAAAAAATTTCCCGTTTACCAACTTGAAAAAATCCCAAAAAATTGGGAAACTCGCAAGAAAAAAGGGGTGACTTTTGATCACTACATTACTATTTTTGGGCCCTAGGCAAACTTTAAAATCTATCATTTTCTACTGTTAAACACTAAAACATAACTTTTTATTTTAATAACTCTTTAAACCCCTCTACACACTATTTTAAAAAACCCGATCTCTAACCTCACAAATTTTTCCCTTTTTGATTCTGAAAGAGGGAATAACCCCTTTTTTATTTTCAAGTCCCGGTGGAGCCCCCCCTATTTTTCGGAGAGCCTTATATTTTATAGCCAAAATTTAAATAACTCCAGTAGGGATCCTAAGCCACCACCCGGGGAGCGTCCCCAAAACTCATGGAAAACAGAACAAATAAGGCCCCCTTGTGACACCGTTGCAGCAGGTGGGAAAATTGTAAAGGGGGAGAAAAACACAAATTTTAAAAAAATCATATCGACCTCGCCGACATTTTTTGCCCCCTAACCTTGGGTTTTAACCCGGCTTAAAGTCCGATCAATGTGGGCTGAGCTCCCTTCCTTTTATATCACGGTAGGTAAACACCCCATTCAGGGGGCCAACAAATTTGCCATCAAGAATCCATTAAAACCCCTCCCCCCCCCGCTCTCCTGCACGCACCTCAAAACAAGTGGGTGCTAAAGCGCCCCCATGCTCTCATGAGCCAACAAACTTCAGACAAATTTGCCATCCCTAACCCGGGGTTTTCCCCCTTTTTACGGTACTGCCCGTGCCCCCCCCCAAATGCAAAAAAAAAAGACACCTCACCCTGACTGTGATGGGCTTCCGTCTCACTTCCTCATATTATTGCAACTGCTTTGGGTCACCTGAATGAACCCAAGCAGAAAAGGTTTTCACATTACACAGCACCCTACCAACTTCATCAAAATCCCATAACCCCCTCTTTAATGTCAAAAATTTCATATTCAATGGGAGATTGGGGGGAAAGGGGGAAAAAAAAAAATATATATGAACTCTGATGGTTCCATAGTCATATATTCAACTGTGCTATATACACTTGACCGTACTTAATCACATATATCATGTTTCTTCAAAAATTATTATATAGGGAATCAGCAAGATCAAATAAATGCCGAAAATTAAAAGCCTTCATTTAGGCCTTTAGGTTTCAGTGTATTGAGTCTGTATATCCATCTTGCCTCTTCCTGCAACAAAACTACATCCAGATCGCCCTTTCTTTTCTCTAGTTTTTTAACACAGATGCCCCAAAATTTTAGCACCTCTATTTCGCCATTATATACTTCCAAAATGTGTCTCGCTAGGGGAGTGTCACCTCTAGTTTTAATAGTACTCAGATGTTTCGAGATCCGACGACGAAACTCCTGTATGGTTTTTTTTTTCCCCAAAAGATTTGGGGAATACACATGCCCCCTAAATCCCCCTCGGGTTTTCAATTTTAATTGTCTTTTCTCAAACCCTTTTCTTATCAAAGGGATTAACAAATTATTTAGTTTTCCATATGAAAGGAAAAAAAATGAAAATTTTTCCCCAGGTCTAGGATTTTCCCACATAGATCTTGGGGCAAGTGCACATAGCCACATAAATCACCCCTCTGGTTTTACAATTGATGAATTGTCTTATCTCAAATCTTCTCTTAGAGTGGCACAATGACACAGTGTGGAGGTCACGGCACCAGCAACAGCAGCATGAAGACATAGAATGGCACAATGACAGAGTGTGGAGGTGGGGGGCAATACCAGTCTCTGGTAAAGATGGTGGTAGGCAGATGGAGAAACTGGCAGCAGATGTGTGGCATCAGGTGGGTGGCGGCATCAGAATAATGGCTGAGGCAGGTAGTTTGAATCCAGACTCATTTCTTAAAGTTTTGGTGAGGCATCATGGCTGATGTAATCTGACACCTAAGGCATTGGTGTGTGGAAATCCTGGCCAATCCACGCCTGATTCATCTTGACAAAGGTCAGTCGTTCCACATTTCCGGTGGACAAGCGAGTTCTCCTTGGGGTAACGATGGCCCCCCGCTAGATTGAAAACCCGTTCTAATGGCAAACTACTGGCCAGGCAGGACAGCTTCTCCACTGCAAACTCGGCAAGATGCGACCACATATCCAATTTGGCCGCCCAGTAGTCCAGTGGATCTTCTAACTGGAGTGGCAGAGTGCTGCCCAAGTAGTCCAATCCAACACAAACAAAGTGACAACCTGTTTTTGGGCGTATGCCCTTTAAACTTGCAGTTAGAGGTTCCTCTTAAAATCCTCCCAACATCAGTAGCAAAAGGTAACAGCAAGTGTTCAATTGCATTTAAAATATTCTTTACTTCTTAGAAAACAACATATAACACCTATACAATGGCTATTACACATAGTACCTTTTAGAGGTATACGATAAGTCCTTCATATTCGGACATATGTTTCTCAGGATATTTCAGTCCATTTTTTTGCAGAGAGCAGAAAGCACATCCGTGCTGTGCGGTGTACGGAATACACTGCCGCTACGTTTCGAAAGTTTCCTTTCTTCTTCAGGCATGTGTACTAGATGTGAGTACTGCTATTTATAGCCAAGACGGTTAAATCTACAAACGAAACACTAAACAATACATATTTAAAATCAATGTATCAGAAACACTTATCTCTGAATAGTTGTATCAAAATATCACACATCATTTACAGAAAGCAGGCAGATCAAACCACGTTGACTAATAAACTACTGAAGTGCGAGGCATATTGGATACATGCAATGGAGTCTCCTAATGGGTTAAATGAAAATTTCAGTCTAAAGTGCTTTCTGTAAATGATGTGTAATATTATATTGTATACCTCTAACAGGTACTATGTGCAATAGCCATTTTCTAGGTGTTGCATGTTGTTTTCTAAGAAGTAAAGAATAGTTTAAATGCAATTGAAGATTTGCTGTTACCTTTTACTACTGCTGTCCAAGTAGGCCACCACATGTTGGTTCAGGGTCTGCTCCAGCTCCTGCTGCTGCTAATGGTGAGTGCCCTCCACACTAGGCGGGTGAAGGAAGCTGCTCATCAGCGACTCCAGACTTAGGTTGTGCGATGGAGCTGGTACTGCTCCAACCCCCCACCCTTCCCACAACAGCCGTGGCAGTGGTACGTGAGCAGTGAGGAACCCCCAGTTAGACCTTCAGAGGATGGCCCTTGCTGAAACATAGCAGCGGCCCCAAACTGACTACGGAGGATTTCCTTAGTATTTGAGTTTGTCCTCCTCTCAGCAGCTGGGAAAAAGTTTCCCATTTTGGCCCGGTTTAGCGGACGGTTCCTATAGGGTGGAGAGCCAAAAGTCATCCCTCTGCCGGATGGTATCTATTCGGCTGTCACTAGCCAGGCAAATCAGCATGCTGCGGGCCATCTGTGCAAGTGACTCTGAGGGACTCCCTGCCTCCATCTCCATTGTATACTGCCATGGTGCTTGGTGGTAATCTGCCTCGTCTTCCTCATCTCCATCTACCTCCTCCAGCTGCTCCTGCTCCTCCTCTCCTGTCACCTGGGTAGAAAACCACTCATTTCACCAGATAATGCTTATGCTCCAATGTCCTCCTCCTCCTCCCCAGTTCAGTCCCCCCGATCATGTGGCCGTGAGATGTAGTCGCCTGCCCAGACAGATTTTTCAGCATCTGTTCCAGGAAATGAAGCAGTGGAATGAAGTTATTCATCCCGTAGTCCTGGCAACTGACAAATAATGTGGCCTCCTCAAACGGCCTCAGAAAACAGCAGGTTGCACGCATGAGCTGCCACTGGCTGACATCAAAGTTAGACAGGGGAGTACTCCTGTCCGCCTGGATCATCAAAAAATCGTTAATGGCCTTTCTATGTTCATAGAGTCGGTTCAACCTGTGCAAGCTGAAATTCCAACGGGTGAAAACATTGCATATCAGCGTGTGTTGGGGGAGGCCGTTCTGCCGCTGAAATGAGAGGGTTTTGCTGGCTTTGTAAGAATGGAGAGGTGCATGCACAGTTTCCTGCCCAGTTTCCTGCCCAATTTCAGAATGTTCTGAAGATCGGTGGAAGACTTCAGGAACCTTTTCACAACCAGATTGAACACGTGCACCATGCAGGGCGCATGGCTCAGCCCTCCTCGGTGCAGCACGGACACAATGTTACTGCCATTGTCCGTCACTATGGTTCTGATTTGAAGTTGGCGCAGAGAAAGCCACACATCGATTTCTTGCTGCTGACGCGGAGCAGTTCCTCCCCTGTGTGACTTCGTTCGCCGAGGCAAGCCAGGTGTAGAACTGCGTGACACAGCTGTGCCCTACACATGTGGTATGATGGAGCATTACTTGTGGAGGCTGAGATGGTGGTGGTGGCGGTGGAGGAGGAGGAGGCAGACATTGGCACAGGAGCAGCAGTTTGAAAACGTGGAGGAGAAAGCGGCGTCTCCTGTCCAAGTTGATGGTGTGGTTGGGCAGGAAGCACATTCACCCAGTGGGCCGTAAAGGACATGTACGGGCCCTGACCGTAGTTACAGCTCCACACGTCCACGCTGCCGTGCACCTTGGAACAAACCAATAAGCTTAAGGACTGGCCCACCTTCTACATATTTGTGAAGGGCTGGTACTGCCTTTTTGGAAAAGAAATTACGGATTGGAACTCTCCACCTCGACTCGGCACAAGCCATTAGTTCTCTGAATGGTGCAGAGTCCACCATTTGGAAAGGGAGGGACTACAGTACCAACAACTTGGACAGGAGCACGGTCAGCTTCTGCACTTTAGGATGGTTAGACACATACTGCTGTCTCTTTGCAATTGCCTCGTTGAACGCCTGCTGGCGCCATGAGTAGCGAGGAGCAGGAGCATCTGGACCTCGAGATGATGGCAAAGAGAAACAGCTCCCTTTGGCAGAGGTGGTGGAGCCTTGACTGGCTGAAATGGCATGCGTGCCCCTGGGTGCTGTTGCTGCGGCGGCAGGATAGACCACCACATCTGAGCCACGTTTCTCCCAGGCCACCGGATAGTGATGCTGCATGTGTTGACGCATGGCTGTTGTGCCAATGTTAGTTCCCTGGTCACACTTCACTTTCTGCCCACAGATTCTACATATACCCATATTCGGCTCCTCCGGAGTCTTAGTAGAAAACTGCCACACCACCGAGTAGCTGATTTTACCGCCAACGCTCCGTACTGAGTGACTAATACCGCTGGTGCCTCGCTGAGCCCTTGTGCCGCTACTTTCTTAGACCTGCGAAGCGGGTTTTCTACCCCGTGGACGTTTGGCTCCCGACCTTACACTGATGCTACTCTGCTGACTCACGGCCACACGACCCACTTGCTGGCTGCGCCACTGCCTGACGCACAAGCTGACACCCTCTTCTCCTGACTTGCTTCACCCGGTTCCCAAGTGCAGTCAGCTACATCATCATCGATTATTGTTGGATCTTCACTGCTGTCCTCCTCAACGGTCTTGGTATGCAGAGGCTGACCCCTCACAACATAACCTCTCATGCCACTCTCCACATCCATACTTTGCTGCCTACTGCAAGAAACAGGGGATGATGGCCCCATTTCTTCGCTGCCAAGTAGCTGCTGACTGTCCTCGCTGTATAGTGGCGCTGAGCCCAGACCATATAGTAGATCTCTGGCTGAGGGAACCGGACGGGACAGAGGCGGGTTGAGGACAGGTGAGGGCTGCTGACCCACTCCCGGACCATGCCAACTAAGTGTGGTGTCTGACGTTCCCTCCGACTCTTGGCTGAGGCTGTCAGATGTCATCTGGGAGGAAGTGGATGACCTAGTCAACCAATCAAGAACCCTTGGGTTGCTGGTCAACACACGGCCGCTAGATGACACCAGCAGTTCTGGCCTAACTGAGTGACCCCTGCTGCGATGTCCCCTTACTGTGCTGCGACCTGTGCCTGCTCCAGGAATGTTTGTGCCACTGCCATTGGCATGTGAAGAGCCTGCCACCTCTCTGTCTGACATACTGTTTGATCAAAAATTTACAGACTCTGTTTAATGAAGATATCTGTACATGATAAATACACACCCTGTATTTGACTCCAAATGAACTCACTAACAGGCTTGGGTAACCCTTGGATATAAATTGTGTTACAGAAATCACCATGAAAAATTAACTGGTATGTGGCGTGTAAAAACGCTGTGTATTTTACTGACTACAAAAGCACAAACAGGCTTAAATAACCCTTGGATATCAATTGCTCTACAGAAATAAGCAGCAAAAAATTAACTGGTATGTGGCTTGTAAAAAAGCCGTTTCTTTTACTGAATACAAAAGCACAAACAGGCTTAGATAACCCTTGGATATAAATTGCGATACAGATTTAGCAGGAAAAAATTAACTGGTATGTGGTGTGTTAAAAAAGCCGTTTCTTTTACTGAATACGAAAACACAAACAGGCTTAGACAACCCTTGAATATTCAATGTGCACCAGAACTGACCAGATGGCATTAAAATGTATATGGATGTCAGGAATCTCCTGCTATGACTTGGAACGTGTTTACTGTGTTTGCCCTTAAGTTTGCTCTCAGTCAAGATGGTGGATCGTGTCTCAGCTGGGTACCATGTTGTTTCCTGTTTCCTGTTGTCAGACTATATAAACTCCTCAAGCCTGTTGCTCATTGCTTGAGTATTGTGTTAAGCTCCTGCTGTGCAGTCCTCTAGCCTGGAACTTGCCTTCCCGTTAGTTCCTCACCTTTGCGGTTTACCCTGCAAACTCCTGATACCTACGTATCACTCAACTGTGCTCCTCCTGACCTTGCCTGGATCCAGTCTACATCTCTGCTGCCTCCTGTTCCAGTCTGCATTTGCCTTTGCTGTGTTCAAGCCAGTCCTCGCCATTGGATTCCAGCTGTATCCACTAGTATCATGACAGGATACTCAAGCCAAAAAATGGAGTCTGCTGGGGCGGGGAGTCTGGAAGCTCGCATCAAACAGCTTTAGACTGCTATGGCTAACATGCGCACTGAGATGCAAGCATTGAAAGTTAAATGTGACGCTTATGAAGGCCAGACTGGCCATAATATCCAAGTGTACGGAAAAGAGATTCAGGAACTACGTGAAACTGTGCATGCGTTATCCGACCAGATAGTCCACCTGGAGAGTCAAGCCCCTGGACCTCCCACTTCGGTGCCTGTCATAAGCCCGAAATTGCCACCCTTCAGATTCGACGGAGATCGCGACAAATTCCGGGGTTTCCTCAATCAATGTAGGCTATACTTTGACGCACACCCTGCGCAATGTCCTACTGACAGATTGAAGGTCCTGTGTATTATTATGCTGCTGACACACAAAGCCATTGCCTGGGCTAGTCCTTTAATTGAAACTCAAGACGCCCGGCTGAATCACCTGGAAGAGTTCATCGACGGCATGAGTCAAATGTTTGACAATCCCAATCGCGGTGCTGCTGCTAAAGCTGCAATACTATCCTTGCTCCAGGGCAAATGCCATGTTGCCGAGTATGCCATGGAGTTCAAGAGGTGAGCAGTTGACACCAACTGGAATGACGCAGCAAAATTGTCTTTTTTTAGGAAAGGACTATGCAGCGCAGTAAAGGATGAATTTGCCCGTGCAGAGGCCCCTTCAGGTTTGGATGCCTTCATTAACCACTGCTTCCAAATCGATACCCGACTATCTGAACGACGTCTGAGAGGTGGGCTACTCTAAATTTTGATACCAAGCAGTCCCTGCCAGTCCCTGTCAACTTTCCTAAGGAACCTCAAGGGAAGATCCGCAGAGAGCCAAGAATTTAGCCTATGCAAGTGGATTCCATATTAAAACGTGAGAGCACGGAAAGAAAGGAGCTCCGGCTCTGGGAAAGTCTTTGCTTCAATTGTGGAAAGTCTGACCACTTCCTTATCAACTGTCCTAGCCGTCCACGGAGATTGGTGGCAGCCATTATGGACCACGACAGCTCAGATGAAGAATCAATTGCTTCAGAAACAGACTTATCTGAAAAGACAATTATCCATTCCATCTCATCGGTGGCGCCTCATATTAAGAAAGAAAACAAAGACTTTCATTGCTTCCTTCCCATCAAGTTCTGTGTTAACTCTCAATGGGTATCTACCTCAGCTATGGTAGACTCAGGGGCAATTTCATGGACCTGTCTTTTGCTCAGAAGAACGGAGTTAAATTTCCGAAAAAACTCTCACCCGTGGTAATGGAAACGGTAGATGGATCCCCACTGAACTCAGGGCCAGTGGACCAAGAGACAGAACCACTTGAGATCATTATGACATCCCATCATCGTGAAGTCCTGTCTTTCCTATTGATCTCTTCCCCAAACTTCCCTGTCATACTAGGTCTACCCTGGCTACAAGCACAGAACCCAGGCATCAACTGGGAAACCAAGGAGATAAGCTTCCCAGTGGACGATGTCCTTCCCTCAGCTCACTCTGGACAAGGTCCTGAAGATCCAGCTCAAGATAACAATATAGTAGAGCTACCCTCGGAATACAGGAAATTTGCGGAGGTCTGCAGCAAACAGAATGCAGACAAGCTCCCCCCACACCGACCCTATGATTGCCCCATAGACTTGCTTCCAGGTGCACCCATACCCTTTGGTAACATCTATCCTCTGGCAGGTCCTGAATTAAAGGCTCTCAAGGATTACATAGAAGAAAATCTGGCTAAGGGGTTCATCCATCCATCTTCCTCACCAGCGGGGGCTCCCATATTCTTTGTGAAGAAGAAGGACGGTTCCTTAAGACCATGCATTGACTATAGAGAACTTAACAAAATTACCATTAAAAAACATTATCCTCTACCACTGATCCCTGAGCTACTGGAGAGAGTGCGACATGCGAAGATTTTTACAAATTAGATCTACGAGGTGCCTATAACTTTGGTCCGAACTTAATCTGGAGATGAATGTTACAACAGCCTTTAGGTCACGTTACGGACACTTTGAATACTGGTTATGCGCTTTTGGCCTTGTAATGCCCTCTGGCCACCTTTCAACCTTCGTCAATGACATCGTCAGAGACCATCCTAGATCATTCATAGTCATTTATCTGAGACATGATATCCTGATTTCCTCCACTCGAAGGAAGAACACCAGAGTACCACGTTAAACTTGCTCAGGAGCTGCTAAAAGAGACCACTTTACATTAGATTGAAAAATTAGAAATTCATCAACCGATGATCCAATCCTTGGTTATATAATTTCACCTCATGGTCACAAATGTAAGCACCTCCTTCTAACAAAATTGCAGTAGGAAAGTCCCGGTGAGCTGCTACAATAACCACCAACCAATAATATTAAAAATATTTTTATATAATTAAATGCAAAAATGGAATGACAAACCAATAACAAAAAGATACGTAAACACCCAAGCATGGGAAGAGCAGAAAATAGGCATGCGTATAACAAACTGACGCGTTTTCGAAGCGAAAGGCTTCTTAGTCCGTAGCTCAAATGACTGATGATGGTGTGTTTCCCTTAAATACAAAAACAATATAAATCACATGCTGTAATTCCTCAATTAGAAATAACAAAAGCTAT
Organism: Phyllomedusa bahiana; assembly: GCA_025379985.1. NCBI lineage: Eukaryota > Metazoa > Chordata > Amphibia > Anura > Hylidae > Phyllomedusa > Phyllomedusa bahiana. Next base: position 36,134 of record JAODAL010020737.1, read on the forward strand.
TGAAAAAGAATAAACAATATTAAAGGATACACAACAGCAATACATTAAAAAATAGTGGGAAAGAAAAGAGTTCTTAGTAGTAATACATATAACCTGTCTGATATTTAACCCGTTCGAGATCGAGTATCTAAGTACAAAGATCCAGCGGAATTCTCGACTAAGAAGTTTTAACGAAGCAAATCCCGCCTCTCGGGGATGTCTGTCACCTTCCTCAATACTCCCAACAGAGAGAATGGCTTGACATATCTCCATGTGTCTCCAAAAAGATGTTTTGAAACCATGAGATGCTACCAACATTATTCACCCTATAGGAGTCTGAAAAGATGTCGCCTAATACGATACTTTGAGTGGGGCAAGAGGTGCATCCACATATTAAACACTTTGCAATGTGTATCAACTGACCAGATAAATGACAAATTTACTATTACAATTTATGAATTTATTGGAGATGTGATAAGTTTTCTGCCCGTAGAATAAGAAATAAATTGATTAGAGTTTTTTGACAGAAGCGACCAAGCAGTGCATTTGCTATGTCCGCACTGAAAAAAACCTATATTGTTCAGCCAAAGACCTGGGGATTAGAAGAAGAAAGAGATAAGCTCGGAGAAAGCAAGGACCCCAAAGATCGGGAGGCTTTTCTCTGAAACATAATCTAATATTCAGTTTCTAACATACTCTGTAGTTCTTCCGATACCCGCAGTATTGCAAATGCTTTTTTCACAATAGATAACAATTTGTTTATACTGCGCACTGTAGTGGTGCTGAAAGTTACACTGTTGCCATTAGTTTTGGTCTGTTTACTGAAGTGTGTTGTTCTTAGAACAAACTATTCCTATCACGGATATGAATTTGTACGGGCTGCTTCCAGATCTACCATACCCATAGCCACTTTCTTGTGTAGTCAAGTACTAGCTTCCGTTAAATCGTAATGATGAACTGCTCCACGAGTTTAGTGCAATCCTACGTACAATTACTACAGATAAACTCTCAATCTACGGAAATAATTCTAGACACATGACCTAGAATGACAATAAATTAGCTAATAATGTATTATAACCTGCTAAAGCTTTCTGATAAGAGCGGAAACCTCACACATTCTCATTGTAAGCCCCACAGAGTGACATCCAAAAATTGATTGTTTGTGGAATTATGAGAAAAAGTGAACTTTAAATTATACAAGTATTTTGATTGAATAACAGTACAAAACTGAGGGCCAGAGATAAGCAGCCCCCACCCATACCAGGAGCAGGTTGTCTATGTAATCGACCAATACCCCTGATCTGGGAAGGAACGGATGAATGTACCAAAAAGTGTAATCTTCTTCCATATAGCCTGAAAATAATTTGCAAGGGATGGAGGAAAAACAGCTCCCATGTGAGCTCACCTCATCTCTACAAATAAACAACTCCATCAAATGGAAAACAAAAATTGTGGACTCAGGAGATAACTGGTAACCTCCACCGAATATCGACATTTATCTAATGAAAAATCACTGTATGCCATTAGAAACCTGTACAAATGACTTAGGGCCGTATCGTGCGGAATGCTGGGGTACAACCCTATAACATCGCATGACACCCATGAGCAAGAGTCCTCCCACCTGAATTTTTCAATGTTAGAAATCAAGTTGCCAGTATCTTTAATGTATCCAGGAATATCAACTATTAATAGTATTGATAAACTGAGTATCTAGCCACTGGCCTAGGCGATCGTTCAAAGAGCCTATACCCGACATCTGAATCAGGCGAAAGGAGGGAGGAAACACTGCACTTGTGTATCTTGGGTAAGAATGGAATATAGCCATAACAGGTTTTTCCACAACAACCTAGTCCTGCTAAGCTCCTTGAAAGAATTCCCAGAGGAAACACCTTCACAATAACTCTATCTAAATGGATTCTTTAAACCTCAGATGTGGGATCTCAGAGTCAAAACTGTATAAAAATCAGTTTTTTGTAAAATCTTCAGATTCTCTCTTTCATATAGACCTCGGTTAAGGACAACACTGCCCCCCCTTAACCTCTGTAATGGACAAAAATGTACACTATTATTTTTTTATTTCCGAATGGCTTTATGTTCAGCTAACGGGATATTTGTAATTATTTCTATTAGATAGATCTGACTCATTTACTCCGTAGTTGCACTAGATCTTTCTCTACGTCTTCTGAAAAACATCTAAATATTGGTCTAGAATGTATCGGGTTAGAAATCTGAAATTAGCAAAATAATAATTCTCCTGGCCTACTGACTAAAAGATCTACCTCCTCACCTGATTCTGAAATCTAAATTCGTAGAGTACTGATTGCACACTGATCCTGAAAAGAAACTTAGAGCCTTTCACAACAACGCAATTCCTCCTATATCTTGTTGTTGAGACTGGCTCTTGTAGTGGGGGTGTAAACTAGTTTAATTTTGAGAAAATGATTCTTCAAGGTAATGGCTCTTGCAAATTTATTAACGTCCAGGATGGTGTTCAAATACAATTAAACTAAATGTGTCCGCGCGAGACAAACCAGCTCCAAGGAGCCTTCTAGATGCAGCTGCGAATAGCAACGCTTGCGCTCACCGCCGACTACACAAAGTACACACCACTCTATCAGTCTGCCGAATCACACAAATCTGCGCCACCTAATTCGTACTCTACTCAGCGCGCGTACTCCCACGCGCAGCTACTCCCCCACCGCGGACCACCTATCGTGTCTTCCTCTTCTGCCGCCCGCTAGATACCACTTGCCTAGAACACCTTCCCAGTCCCCTCTACCATTCATGGCTATAGCTCCCTGCTTGTTGGCTGTGAAGAAAAATTAGTCCACCAATGCCCGTTGGCACCTCCCCTCTCTAGTTGAGTCAATCTACCGGATGGGTTCAGCTGATGAGATCGTATCAGAGTGGTTGACGTGGAGAGCGTTCATGTAGATTGTATCACATGTCCAGAGAAAACGTTAACATTGCGTTCCGGGGCTTTGTGTCTTCCGTGAGTGGGGATAGAGCTACGATGTGGATTTTCTGTAGTGAATGGAACGTGGTGTTGAATGCTGAACCTGTCTGGTTTACTAGCGGTCAGTATAAACTGTCCATGATCTTTCGTAGTGTCTCACAATAAATCCCTCTGCGAACCTTTCCTTCTGCTTCTCTCTCAGACTACGTCTCCGCTCGTACACGATCTCTGTTATCCAACTTCGCTTTACCTCGCTTCTCTCATCATATTCTCATCGCGTGCCTTGCGACTCTAATAACACTTCCTCTCTCAACACATTGTGCGCGCGCACATGCGTCCTCTCTAACAAGATTCTCCACCCCACCAATAAGAAGACTACAGAGTCTCTTCCCCGAACATCTGCGGCGGATTTTCACAACACTCTGTCAAACACATCCGAAACATCTAAATTCTTCCTTGATCACAATCAATAACACCCGCCACACTTAATTGCCCTAAAAGCAAAGCCTTGGCACAAGACCAACAAACATAACTTCTCACCATTCACTCCACAACAAACAGTCACTTCACATATCACATCGCGGTCACACGTGCGCCCAATCCATCCTGAGTCTTCTAAGCCTCGCGCGTCAGAGACCCCTCCATCTTCACAGATCACCACAATGTACTACTCGTCTTTTCACAGGTGGAATTCTTACACACTCCCACCACAGGCTCCTTCTCTCAACACCTCTCTCTTCTTCTCTATCTCATTCTACAGGTATCTTTCATTACACCACTCTTCTTACAACAACTAGAGGACATCACACACCTCACCAATCTTACAAAGGAGCAACAACTACACACTGAGACACCCGCCACACCATCCCCCCTGGAAAGCACAATCTATTCCAGCGGCTCTGGTCTCACACCACTCTCTACATTTACCTCCTAGCTCGCACTCTAATTAATCCATGTACTGAACAGGGTTTAAGAAAACGTTGAGCTGGAGCAGGGAGCCAAACACCCGTAAAGGCTAAACAACTGTGCATTGTGAGAAAAAACAAGAGGCGTATTGCTCACCTGCACATAAATGCTCCTGATGGTGATAGAGCTCAGACACCGCCACCGCCTCGTGGTTCAAAAGATAGCAATAGGAAAGTCAGGTCTGCTGCTACAAAATATCCACCAACCAATAAGTATTAAAAATAATTTTTATCTTTAATGCATAAATGGATAAAAAGCCATACAAAAAGATACGTAATCCACACAAGCATAGGAAGAGCATGAAAATAAGGCATGCGTGATAACAAACTGAACGCGCTTCGAAGCGGAAGGCTTTCTTAGTCGGAAGCTCAAATGACTTGATGATTAGTGTTTGAGCGATTGCTTTGGCTATCGAGAGTTCGATCGAGATAGTCGATAGTCGCCGCTATCGATAAGGTTTTTTTCGATAGTGAGCATCGATTAATGCGCGACTGACCAATATAAAGTCTAAGGAGAGCAACAACACTTCATTATATACACTCGCAAACAAGGCTGGAGAAGCTGAAATTAACATCCACAACTGTCAAATGGATACGTGCTACATCTTAGACCCCAACACACTTAGGTTATAAAATTCACAGAAAAAAGTCACAGACCATTCTTACTATCCCGTCTTGTAACACCAGCCTGACCCTTAACCTCATTCACCCACAATTAAAAAGTGGCCAGAAGGCAGATGATTGAACCATCCATGTTACTGAACGGACGATTGAATACTCACCCTTTCCTGGAATGCAGCATAGGCCCCAAAACCTGCATGACCCCCACATTTAAAAGTGGCCCGCACAAAGGAGCTTTCACCACCATTTTAGTTTCACTTTGACATTGACTATACTGTTCCTGGCACAGCATGAGCCCCAAACCTGCATGACCCCCACATTTAAAAAGTGCGGAAAAAGGAGTCTTTCAACCACCATTTATTTTCACGGACTTGACTTAATACCTGTCCTGGGCCACACAATGAGCCCCAAACCTGCATGACCCCACATTTAAAAGTGCCGGAAAAAGGAGTCTTTTCACCACCATTTTAGTTGAACAGGAGACATTGCCTTATACCTGTTCCTGGCCACAGCATGAGCCCCAAACGGCAAGACCCCCACATTTAAAAAGTGCCGGAAAAAGGAGTGTCTTTCAACCATACAATTTCTTTAGTTGAACTGTGACATTTGAGACAATACCTTCCTGGGCAAGCAATAGCCACCAAAAACCAGCATGACCCCCACATTTTAAACAAAGTGGCCGGAAAATGGAGTCTTTCAACCCACCATCTTAGTTGAACAGGACAGATAGATCATATACCTGTCCTGGAGGCCACAGCATCGAGCCCTAAACCTGCATTACCCACATTTAAAAAGTGCCGCGAAAAAGGAGTTCTTTCAACCACCTTGTTAGTTGTACTGTACATTGACTATAACTGTCCTGGGCCACGGCATGACCCTAGATGCCGGATTTTACAGTGGGTCGGTCAAAGGCCGCAGGCTGGGCGTCCGTCCTCTATTAACACGCAGGTAAAATGCCCTGATGACGAGCAGCATACAAGAAACTGTCGTGCTGAAGCAGAGTGCTGAATGCGGAAGTTTGAGAACCTCCAGACCTTCCACTGTACAACAGGTCAATACCTTGGTAGCGCATGCCCCACCCGTATGAGTGTGGACCCATTTAGCTTCACTTGTGCGAAATTTCTGGTGGTTAACGCTCTGTTACACCAGGTGCCCATTATCTTGGCATCATTTTCACTTTTACTCAACGTGCTGGAGGAAATGGTCTCATGTACTTTGTTTCTCTGTCCTGTGCTCATACTCATGTCCTCTGAATAACCTACATCTGGTTCCAAGTTTTCCTGTACCTCCCTTGTACAATTCAGAGGAATTTATTTTTAACACTAATTTGGTACATGCAAGTTTTTAGTAGTTATTTTTTTTTTTTGTGTGTATGTGTTTTTTTATTTTTATTGTTGTTGGCGCCTGTAAATACTACTCAATTAAAATTCCTAAGAAAACACCATCTTGTTTAAATCCAGGATGGCAATCTCCACCATGTCTTCTCTGTCGTATCTCTCTTTTTCTTGCATATGCGTCTATTCTTAAAACAAAGGAGTTGTCTCAATACAGAGGGAAATGAAAGCTATGTTAACAGACTCTTCTGCAACAAAACAAGTACATTTTATGCACATCATGCGTTGTCCATATAATAAACAGTGCTCCAACCCTATCCCATAGTTTTCTTGAACAGCACCATCACCCTTGAAGCCACACTTGACAATTGTGATGCACAAATTCTGGTTTAGACAAACAACTTTTTTTAGAATTAGGACCTGTAGTATAGCCTGCATGTCACAGATAAAATGCCCCCAAAAATTCAAAGCAGTGACCCTTGAGCCACTTTGTCAATTGTGAAAACAAAATGTCGAGTTAGAACCAACATTTTTTATTAATAGGACCTGTAGTAAAGCTGCATGTCACAGCAAAATCCCCAAAATTCAAAGCATGACCCATGAGCCGATTGTGGTTCAATTGTGAAGAACAAATGAGTCTGATAGAAACACATTTTTTATAATATGAACCATGTATGTATTGCTAGGCATTCAAAGCAGCAATGACCCAAAAGAATTAAAAAAATGACTTCTCAGCCACTGTTAAGAAATTGTGAGGAGAAATCCACTTAGAAGCCCATTTCTTTTTACCAAAGGACCCATGATTATTTCTGTATCTCACAGCTACATGAACCCCCAAAAATTATGAACTATGACATCTACACCACTATTAAAAATTGTGAGAGGGAGAAATGTCCACTTAGAGAAGCCACATTTTCTGTTCCAAAGGACCATAAATAATAGCTGTATCCTTCACAGCAACATGACCCCTAAAAATTATTCAATATGACTTCTCAGCCACTATAAAAATTGTTGAGGGAGAAATGCCACTTAGAAGTCACATTTTCTGTTCCAAAGGACCATGATTATGCTCGTATTCTCTCAGCCACATGTCCTCAAAACCATGACAATTGCGAAAACTTCTTAAGATAAGTGATAAATGGAATACGGTGTTGTCCATGAAAACCTTGCTGTCTTTACAGTCTCCTCTACAGCAAACCAGCAAAATGAACTGTTGGAAAAGAGAACTTAAAAAATCTGCAGTAAGAGACAATGAGCACATTTTAAAAATAAAGTTTTTCAAGAGGACCATTTCTCGTTTTAGACTAAAAGAGCAATCTTGAACTAGACTCTGGCAAACTCAATCCCAGTGGTAGACTCGGCGTCAATCTAGGGGCCACAACATCATCAGAGATCCATGCCTGATGGTCATCTTGATGAAAGTCAACGATCCACATTATCAGTTGAAAGCCGGTATGCGATTTGTCTGTAATGTCTCCTCCAGCTGTGCTGAAGTCCGCTCAGAATGACTCTGGCTGCAGGGCAGGACAACACCTCTATGTGCGTGACGAAGCCAGCTCTGGCCATCGTCCATATTTGACTACCCAGAAGTCTATATGGGTCCCGGTACACATGCAAAAACAATCGGTGTTGAGACGCAGATAGTCGTGCACCATGATCTTAAGCCTGATCTCTGTGTGTTGGATGTGTTGCCCATGCAATATCATGACGTCGGTGAGGTGTTAAACAAAGATTTCCCAGAGGTCACCCATATAGGCTTCTTCCACCCTGCCTGCTGCCTGCGCTACTGCCTACTTGGCACCTCTACCGGCTGTCCCACGTCGCTGATGTTGTTCCACCGATTGCCATTTGGGAGAACGTGGAAGCAACGCAACAGATTGTCTCCAGTTGATCAATCAGCAAGGTCTCCATTTCCTCATATACTCCTATCTTGGGTGGGTGGAAGAAAGTGCTGATATTTTGTTTGTACCCGGGATCAGGAGGGTGGCCACCCAGTAACTGTTGTTCATTTTGAGATGGCCTTAATGCGAGGATCATTGTTGGAGGAAATTGGAGCATCCAAGCACACTCATGTGAGAGATGGAGCCTTGATTACCAATGCTCTGGGTCGAGGGGCAACTACATAACTGATCTTCCTCACATCCTCCCCCTCAAAATTCCGCGCCAACCTTTTACAAGCCCACGGGACGTTCGGTAACATCGGTGTTAGAAAACCTGCTCCTCCTCCTCCCTCCTCCTCTCCGCTGCCTCCGAGCACAGACTTCAACACATGCCCTGACTGTGCCTGAGATGATGCACCCTGAGAGCAGAATTGCGCACCTTGCACTAGCTCTGGAACCCCGAACCACTGCCAAATGAAACCGCTGAAATTCGTGAAAAAACTGTCGGGCCTTGTGGATTTGACGAGAGAAAGTGCTCCGTGAGTCCGCATCTGTGTCCGTCTCCACCATCCCGTCTCTGGTGGGACCTGTGTTTCAGAGTGTCCACCGATCGTTCCAGACTAAGATCACCACAATGCTCATGTAGCAGACAAGTGGCATTGTCCGCACTGACCATTTTGTGGCTTCTCTTCAAAACCTGACGAAGGAGTGGTCAGAGCTCTTAACCATCCTGCCTCGGCACTGCTCGGTTGTTCAACTCCCCGATGTCCCGTACCCACTGACTTGTCAGCCCATTAGTGATCACTTCGTAATGCTAAATGGGGCATCTGGCTGCTGCCACAAACGCTGAGCATGTGAGGGTGAATTCCAGCGTGTCTGCCCCACGTCAACAATGAGAGCGGTGGACGTGAGGCCGAAGCTGACGCGCTGCATACGCAGCCAGGCGGGACGGAAGCGGGTGCGAACGGCGGAAGTGCGAACCTCAGACCTCGAGCCTTCTTCAGCGAGTCAGTCCAGACCCTGGTAGCTCTTTAGAAATTTCTGGAACGACAAGGTTTCATAGACATGTGCCAGGCAAGGGATGTGATCCAAGCCTACCGATCATTAAGGGCGGCCAGCAGATTTCGCCCGTACGCACACGCATCCTTGCCTGCACAAGGTTTTGTTCACCCAGTCCAGCGCATCGTCTCATTGCTTAGAGGCCGTCCACAGCTCCTGACATGTGTGTGGAGACCGGTCTCCAAAGCAGATTAAATTCTAACACGTCCGTGGTGTCACTGGGCACGTTGAAGCCACCAGAGGAACCTTGGGGTAAAGAAGCGCCAGCACCATCCCTTGCGGTATATTTTGAAGAGCGTGCGCCAGACTGCAGAGCACCGTCAACCCCAAGACATCCACCCAGCTAATCCCAGTGAGCTGTCACAGAAGATATAGCGCCATTGGCCGAGTGCTGACTAGTCATTATTTCGGTGAGTGAAGAATGTACTTTTCCGGACACAGAAGCAGACAACGCGCTTGAAATTTTAGATACACGATGGCTGTCCAGGGCAGGGACGGCTTCTTCTGGCAAAGAAATGCCTGCTCTGCATCTGTAATTGTGGGGCAAGCGAGGGCCATGATGTGGCGCGGAACCCGCACCTTTGAGTCCACCAGACAGGTAAAGGCAACATTTCCAAGGCAAAGCGGCATATGCCGACATTCAGGCTTTTGAGCTTTGGGATGGTGTTGGGTTAAAGTGTTTCTTCTGCTCCCAAACCTGGAAGACAGAAGGCTGGCTTGTCTAGACTGGCCGCTGTACGGCATTGCAAAGGGTTCTTCAAACTGGCGGAAGTTGAAAGGGTAGGATGGGGTTCTCTGGTGGTGCTGGTGGTACTCGGCGACGTGTGGAGGCTGAAGCGGAGGCTGATCCCTGTATCATGACTCCTGAGAGACATGGGCAGCTGAGGAACCGCTTGGTGGTGGCATGAGGAGGAGGAGCGAGACAGATAGGGTGTGAACAGTGGTTTGTAGGCCCGGCATCGGTCCTGGCCCTTTTTTTGGCATGTTCCCTCCATTCAACTCATGCATCGCTGCATGTGACTAGACATGTTGGTGGTTGGTTTAACCACTTATGGTTCTTGCCTCTACTTATGTCGTTTACGGCAAAGGCGTCCATGATGACAATCGCCTGGGACTGAATCAAGGCTTGCTCAAAAAGTGCCCAGGCTGTGAGAGTTCCTGTGAACCTTTTTGACGGCGGATAAGCCGAGGAGCGGGGTTTGCGCTGACCGTGGCTGGCGGAATCATATCAGCGTACTTCTGCGACCGTGCCCTCTCCCATTTTGTGGCGAGGACCCTATTGACACTACCCCATCGTCTTTTCCTTCCACGTCCACTGATGAAGCAGCTCGCATGCAAATTCTGCGGAAAAGACCATGAATGGCGATCCGCAAATTGAGTCGGTCATCATCATTCATCATCAACACAGGTGACTTGGTCGTCCTGACTTTCTGCATTCCAGAAGCTGAGGCGGGCTACAAGCAAGGGGCACTGCAAGAGCGTGTCCGACCGCCCGGATTTTTTGCCGATTGACCCGGCTTCCTTCACACTCCTCTCCTGATGCATCAGCTAACTGGGCGTCAGAAGCAGAGAAAATCATCCTTTTTGCCTCCTGATCTTTTAACATGCCTTCTGAACCCCAACCGCATTTGCGGTCACAAAGAGGTCTTCAGAAAATGGAGACTATCCACAGTGGTGGGTACACGAGTTGACATATGATGCTGCTTCATGTTGGACAGATGCTGATTGATGCTGATGACGGACCTTTGATGGCCAGTGACTGGGGAGGACGAGGAGTAGACTAGCTAGATGACAGATTGCATTAACCACGAAGGACAAGACTAGAGCGATGATGTTCTTTACTTAATCTTCATACAGGGCCATAGACCCAGCGATGACAGCCTGACGGTCCTGAGCAACTGACGATCCGCTGGCATGCTTGTTTGTACGCCAGCACTGGAATGGAGCTACCTTCTCTCGTACCTCTAGGCCCTCCAGTGCTGAACACCCCTCATTTGCTTGCTTCCCACCTCAATTTCGCTCCATAGTTCAGAAATAAAAATATTTTGAGAAGGTATGTGGTAAATAGTTGTGGGAAAGTTCTCTTATAAAAGAGACGGCAAATCACAGCTATTCTCAATCCCTTCTAATCAAAAAAAAATGTGCTGGATTTCTAATTTAACTGCCAAGTGTCTATCAACAATCTGGACTGGCTAAAGATCAAAAAAAGCACTAACTGTTATGTTTTGGTATAATAAACGGTATTCTATTTGCACCTTTTTCAATTCACCTGTTGATGAATATACGAATTGCTGAGTTTTAAGATTTACGTAGATCTGCGTCAATGAACATTGTCTGTGTGCCAAAAGTCAAAAAACACGTAACTGGTTATTTTTTGCGATATAATAAACGTATCTTTTTGCACCTTTCATTCACCTGTGGTGAATATAGTAATTGCCTGTTTGTTTTAGATTTTACGTAGATGCTGCGTCAATGAACATTCGCTGGGTGCTCAAAAGTCAAAAAACACGTAACTGTTTATGTTTTTGATAATAATAAACGTATTTTTTGAGCACTTTTCAATTCACCTGTGGTGAAATATAATAGGACATTGCTTGATTTTAAGATTTTAAGTAGATGCTGCGTCAACGAACAGTGCTGGGTGCGCAAAATGTCAAAAGAGCACGTAACTGTTATTTTTGATAATAATAAGCGATTATTATTTGCACCTTTCACCAATTCACCTGAGTGATATAGAATTGCTGTTTTTAAGATTTTACGTAAGATGCTGCGTCATGAACAGTGCTGGGTGCGCAAAAGTCAAAACACGTAACTGTTATGTTTTTCGTACGATACACGTATTTTTTGGCAACAAACAACCTGTGCTGACTACAAGATTGGTGGTTTGAAATTTAAGTGGCAAGGATGGATATATCAACCATCACAGGTGTGAGCAATGGGTAAAATTACACCTAATCTGAAATGTATACTGATAATAAAAGCGGAGTTTTGCACTAACAAAGAGACCTGCATTTACAGAAATGAATGTTTATCCAATATAAAGTTTCAGGCTGCCCAATATCCAGGAATATTTCATAGCAAACTGTAAATAAATAAAGATATTCCAGCTACAAGTCACACTAAGTCTTGGTGAACTTTATCCAGTGTTTCTTTATAGATAGAGCTTTTCGTGATTCGCTCCGCAGGACCCCCCCCCCCCCCCCCCCCGCTCCCACCGGCCGTTTAATTACAGTGTAGATTCCTGCTTTAAATTCTCTAGCGACTACATAAAAATGTATCAAAACCCTAATCTAACTAAATGTGGAAGGATCACAGCTAAATAGTAGAGGTTTCTCTGTGCAGAAATAACTAATTTCGCTGAGCTGTTTGGCCACACAGAAGGGGTCTACCCTATGGAGCTGAGAGACACTGGGGCTGAAACAGGAAATGTGTTTATGTTAAAACGAGGTCTGTGATTTTTCCAGCCAATCGCAACCATACACATCCCATATGCGTCGCAAACACATCTCACCCTGCTCTATTTCTGAAATCTCATTTGCTGGCCGCTAAAATTTACAGGAAGCGCCGAAAAAGGCGCGATCAAAATAGTGATGACAGATTTTAACCTTAATTAGCTTGATTGGAAAATTTCGATCACCATAAAAAAAATTGCCGATTTCAACTTTGTCGATAAAAATCGCTCAACACTACTGAGATGTGTTTCCCCTTAAATAAAAAACATATAAATCACTGCTGTAATTCCTCCAATAGAAATAACAAAATATAAAAAAGAAAAAAAACAATTTTTTAAAGATACCAACGCAATACATTTAAAAATAGTGGGGAAAAAAAAAAATGGGGTTTTGTAGTAATACATAATATCCTGTCTGATATTTTAACCCCTTTGGAGATGAGTTGTAAGTCAAAAAATCCGCGGGGAATTTTCCGACTAAAAATTTACGAAACAATCCCCGCCCCTCGGGGAGTGTTGTCACCTTCTAATACCCCCCAAAAAAGAAATGGCTGACATATCCTCCATGTGTCTCCAAAAATGTTTTGAAACCTGGAGATGCTACCAACATTTTTCACCCTATAGGAGTCTGAAAGATGTCGCCTAATACGAACTTTGGTGGGCAAGAGGTGCATCCCACATATTGCACTTTTGCAATGTGTACAACTTACCAGATAAATGACAAAATTTACTATTAAAATATATGAATTTATTGTGTGATAGTTTTGCCCGTAGAATAAGAAATAAATTGATTAGAGTTTTGACAGAAGCGACAAGCAGTGCATCTGCTATGTCCGCACCTAAAAAAACCCTATATTGTTCGCCAAAGACGCTGGGGAGTAGAAGAAGATATGAATAAGCTCGGAGAAAGCAAGGACCCTACGGGCAAAACTTTCTTTGAAAGCTGCAACAATAGCTAACAGTTCTTTATTCCCCACATCATAATTCTTCTCAGCGGTGATAAACGCGGGAAAAAAAAACGCACAATGATGTAATAAACTCTTGTCTTCTGTTCTCTGGGGACAGTATGGCCCAACAGCACAGTCTGAAGCATCTACTTCCAAAATGAAAGCGAGTTTCGGGTCAGGATGAACCAATACAGGGGCAGTAGTGAACTTGGCCTTTAGGAGAGAGAAGGATTCTTGTGCTTGAGGAGACCAAACAAAAGCATTTTTCTTCTTAGTCAACTGTGTAATAGGAGAAATTATTTCTGAGAAAATTCTTGATGAAGCGTCTATAGAAATTGGCAAAACCTATGAAACGTTGGACATCTTTTATGTTTCTGGGGGTTGGCCAGTCTATTATTGCTTCAATTTTGTTAGTGAAAAAACAATGTAGGGTATGCTCACCTGCACGATAATGCTCCTGATGGGGATAGAGCTAGGGCACCCCACCGCCTCGTGGTTCAAAAGTAGCAATAGGAAAGTCCAGGTGCTGCTACAATATCCACCAACCAATAATATTAAAAATAATTTTTCATTTAAATGCAAAAATGGATAAAAAACATACAAAAAGATACGTAATACACCCAAGCATGGAAGAGCATGAAAATAGGCATGCGTGATAACAAACTGACGCGTTTCGAAGCGGAAGGCTTTTAGTCGTAGCTCAAATGACTGGATGACGTGTGTTCCTTAAATACAAAACAATATAAATCACATGCTGTAATTCCTCCAATAGAAATAACAAAAGCTATGAAAAGAATAAAACTCTAATCAATTTATTTCTTATTCTACGGGCAAAACTTATCACATCAATAAATTCATAAATTGTAATAGTAAATTTGTCATTTATCTGGTTAGTTGTACACATTGCAAAGTGCAATATGTGGGATGCACCTCTTGCCCACTCAAAGTTCGTATTAGGCGACATCTTTCAGACTCCTATAGGGTGAATAATGTTGGTAGCATCTCCATGGTTTCAAAACATTTTTTGGAGACACATGGAGGAGATGTCAGCCATTTCTCTTTTGTGGGTATTGAGAAGGTGACACACTCCCCGAGAGGCGGGGATTTGCTTCGTAAACTTCTTAGTCGAGAATCCCGCTGGATCTTTGACTTAGATACTCGATCTCCGAAAGGGTTAAATATCAGACAGGATATTATGTATTACTACTAAATTCTTTTCTTTCCACTATTTTTAAATGTATTGCTGTTGTGTATCTTTAATATTGTTTTATTCTTTTCATAGCTTTTGTTATTTCTATTGGAGGAATTACAGCATGTGATTTATATTGTTTTGTATTTAAGGGAACACACGTCATCAGTCATTTGAGCTACGACTAAGAAGCCTTCCGCTTCGAAATGCGTCAGTTTGTTATCACGCATGCCTATTTTCATGCTCTTCCATGCTTGGGTGTATTACGTATCTTTTTGTATGGTTTTTATCCATTTTTGCATTTAAATAATATATTATTTTTAATATTATTGGTTGGTGGATATTGTAGCAGCACCTGGACTTTCCTATTGCTACTTTTGAACCACGAGGCGGTGGCGGTGTCTAGCTCTATCCCCATCAGGAGCATTATCGTGCAGGTGAGCATACCCTACATTGTTTTTTCACTAACAAAATTGAAGCAATAATAGACTGGCCAACCCCCAGAAACATAAAAGATGTCCAACGTTTCATAGGTTTTGCCAATTTCTATAGACGGTTCATCAAGAATTTCTCAGAAATAATTTCTCCTATCACACAGTTGATTAAGAAGATAAATGTTTTTGTTTGGTCTCCTCAAGCACAAGAATCCTTCTCTCTCTCCTAAAGGCCAAGTTCACTACTGCCCCTGTATTGGTTCATCCTGACCCAGAACTCGCTTTCATTGTGGAAGTAGATGCTTCAGACTGTGCTGTAGGGGCCATACTGTCTCAGAGAACAGAAGACAAGAGTTTATTACATCATTGTGCGTTTTTTTCCCGACGTTTATCACCCGCTGAGAAGAATTATGATGTGGGGAATAAAGAACTGTTAGCTATTGTTGCAGCTTTCAAAGAATGGAGACATCATCTTCAAGGAACCTCACAGCAAATAATTGTTCTTACTGACCATCGTAATCTGGAATTCGTTAGATCGGCCAAGTGTCTATCTCCTCGCCAAGCTCGCTGGAGTATTTTTCTCAATCAGTTCAACTTTGTAATCTCTTACAGGCCCGGATCCCATAATGGCAAGGCCGATTGCTCTATCAAGAATGTTCTCCAACGATTCTACTCCTACTATTCCGCCCAAGACCATTGTTCCGGAGTCTAATATTGTGGGAGTAATTCATAATAAAGACTTGCTTAAAGAGATAAGAGAGGCCTATGACACCGACTCCTTACTGTCCCGACCACCTGATGATGTACAGTTAGTGCTTAAAAACAAGATGTGGACCTACGGGCAACAGCTATACATACCTGAAACCGTAAGACTGAAGATTCTAAAGGCTAGCCCTGATTCGAAGTTTGGGCGGGTCACAAAGGAGTACGGGAAGACGCAGGAAATTTTTATCCCGATTGTTTTGGTGGCCCAATTCTCTACAGGATGTAAAGAAGTATATAAAATCATGTGACATCTGTGCTAGATGCAAAACTCCACGTTCTTCACCCACGAGTTTGATACAACCATTGCCGATCCCCTCTCGCCCCTGGGGTTCTATATCCATGGACTTCATCGTAGATCTACCTACCTCTAAGGGGAAGAATACAATTGTCGTGGTAATTGACCGGCTCACAAAGGCTGCACATTTCATCCCATGTACCGGTCTACCCTCTGCCAAGGACACTGCTGACCTCATAGTTCGAAATGTGTTTCGTCTTCATGGCGTTTCTGATGAAGTTATCTCGGATCGTGGGGTGCAATTTACATCCAAATTTTGGCGGAGTTTTTGCTCAGCACTGGACATCGATATTAATCTATCAACCGCCATTCACCCACAATCTAATGAACAGATTGAACGCACAAATCAGACCCTGGAACAGTACTTGCGATGCTATATTTGTCACCTACAAGATGACTGGGTTGATCTGCTTCCTGTGGCTGAATTTTCGTACAACAATTCCCAAAATGCCTCCACCAAACAGACTCCCTTCTTTGCAAATTTGGGATACCATCCAAATATTCTTCCTAAATTTCCTTCTGTTCCACATATTCCAGCTGCTGCGGAAAGGATCTCTGCATTACAGCAAAATTTACAACTACTAAAGGAAGCACTAGAGAGGGCTCAAGAAAACTACAAGAAGATGGCAGATAGACGTCGTTTGGCCAGCACCAACTTTTTTAAAGGGGGGGATAAGGTTTTTGGCTTTCTACCAGGAAATTTGAAACTTAGAGTTCCTTCACCAAAACGGGGACAGAAGTTTGTTGGGCCGTATAAGATCATTTAAGATAATCAGTCCCAGTAGCTGTTCGGCTCAAGCTTTCCCCCCATCTATGAAAAATCCATCCTGTTTTTCAGTGTCTCCCGCTAAGCCTGCTGTGCCCAATCCCTTTCCGGGACGTGTTTCTCCTCCTCCTGATGAAATTGATGGACAAGAACAGTTTGTTGTGGAGCAAATCCTAGACTCAAGAAACCAGCTACAATACCTCATTAAGTGGCAAGGTTATGGGCCCGAAGAAAATTCGTGGGAACCAGTGAGTAACCTCAGTGCTCCTAGATTGATAAAACAATTTTCATCAAAGACATCCGGAGAGACCGAGTCAGGTATCGTCTAGAGGCTGCTGTTGAGGTGGGAGTAATGTCAGGAATCTCCTGCTATGACATGGAACGTGTTTACTGTGTTTGCCCTTTAGTTTACTCTCAGTCAAGATGGTGGATCGTGTCTCAGCTGGATGCTATCTTGTTTCCTGTTTCCTGTTGTCAGATATTTTAAATCCTCAAGGGCTGTTGCTCAATGCTTGGTATTGTGTTAAGCTCCTGTTGTGCAAGTCCTCTAGCCTGGAACTTGCCTTCCCGTTAGTTCCTCACCTTTGCGGTTTAACCTGCAAACTTCTGATACCTACGTATCACTCAACTGTGCTCCTCCTGACCTTGCCTGGATCCAGTCTACATCTCTGCTTCCTCCTGTTCCATTCTGCATTTGCCTTCGCTGTTTTCAAGGTGTCCTCGCCATTGGATTCCAGCTGTATCCACTAGTATCATGACAATGGAGCAGAATTGGACCCACACTGGACTTCAATTACAATACCCCACAAACTGAATCAAAATTATAACGGAAGAGGAGCAGTCTCTGATAAAAGCAGTGACACCCCCCCAAAAAAAATCGCTGTTAAAAACAAATTTCTTTTGTGTGAGCAGCTGCAGCACGGCACAATGAGAGGAGTGTGAGGAGCGAGCATGGCGTCCGGACTTATATAGTGTGGTGACGTCACAGAATCCCGCCGGTCTCTGATTGGCTTCATCTCTGCACATGTCATTGATGGTGTTCCCTTCTTACTCCCAGAGTTCTTTGCCCCATGTAACGCCATGTGCTTGTGGCCATTTTATCAATTAAAAACACGCTTCATTCCTGCGAATTACCCCAAACTTCTATTTCGTGCAGAATCTAAGTTTTCCTGAAATTCTAAACAAATTCCACTTAGTTAGAATCAATTTGCCCATCTCTAATATCAACCCCACAGGTGTTAGACAAATTTTGTCAGCATTAGGCTATCAAAATCACAAATTTTATTTTTTTCCAAATATAATGCAGTTTTAGCTGAAAATGTTTCATTTTACAAGGAATCCTGGAGAAAAAGCACCCCAAAATTTGTTAAGCAATTTCTTCCAAGTTTGGGGATATCCTATATATGGTTGCAAACTACTGTTTGGGCTCATGGCATGTCATACAAGGGAGGGAGCACTATTTGACATTTCGAATGTAGATTTTGGTGCTTGCTATGTCACATTTACAAAGCCCCCAAAATACCAGAACAGGCGAAACCTTCCAGAAGTCACCCAATTTTCAACACCCCTCAGTGACCTCATCTAAGGGTGTATTGTGCATTTTGGGAGCATAGGTATTCCACAGCTTTTTTTAGCTTAGGGCTGTAAAAATAAAAAACAAAAAAACACCTGCAGTTCCACACTTGTTTTTTGAGGTTCATTTTTACAGTGTTCGCCGCAAAGTGACACGATAACTTTACTATGTGGGTTGGTACAATTACAATGATATAAAATTTATATAGTTTTTATGATTTATTGCTTTAACACAATAGAAATGGGTTTGTAAAAAATTCTGTTGTATGTCTTCATACTGTGACAGCCATAACTTTTTTATTTTTCTGTATATGGAACTGATTAGGGGCTTGTTTTTGTGGAATTAGCTGACATTTTCATTGGTACCATTATGGGGTTCATATGGTGCTTTGATGACTTTTTTATCAAGGTTTTTGGGAGGCAGAATTAACAAAATACAGCAATCCTAGTAGTGCAGCGGTCATATAAATTACTTATTCACTTTACTCAGAAGGTCGATCCGATTACAGTGATACCCAATTTGTATATATTTCTATGTTGTACTGCTTTTACACAATAAAAACACTTATTTAGAAAAGAAAACACATTTAGGCATCGCCATAGTCTGATAGTCATAAATTTTTATTTTGGCTTGTTTTTTAAGGTTGAGTTTTTATTGGTATTATTTTTGGGATACACATGACTTTTTGATCGCCTTTGAATCCAGTTTTGGAGGCAGGATAAAGAAAATACAGCAATCCTAGTAGTGTTTTTACTTTTTACAGTACTCACTGGGCAGTATACATTACATATTAGTTTCACTCTGCTGGAAGACACAATTGTGGCGATAGCCAATTTTTTTTATGTTGTAGCAGTTTAAAAAAATGTAATTTAATTATGTAAAAGAATATTTATGTATCGCTCTCTGTCGATTGCCATAATTTGTTTCTTTTTCCATATACAGAGCTGTGTAAGGCCTTATTTGCTGGACAAACTGTTTTCATTGGTACCACTTAGGCATTTATATGACTTTTTGATTTCTCTTTATTCCATTTTATGTGCAGCGAAATAAACAAAAATCACAATTCTGACATTTTTTTGTTTGTTTTTTACGGCACTCATTGTATGGAAAAAATAAAGTGACAGATTTATGGGTCAGGTTGCTATGTATGTGGCAATACCAAATATGTGTACTTTTTTATTTTTATCTTTTTTGAGGTGATTCGTATTTGCAATGGGTAAAGGGCAGTGTGAGTGTTTCACTGTATTTTTTATTTACTTTTTTCTTTTACACTCTTACGATACTATGCTATATCTCTCTCTCTCTCTCTCTCAATATATTATATATATATATTATATATATATATATATATACATATATTTATATATTTATACATATATATATATATATATATATATATATTTATATTTATTTTATTTTTTTTCACTTGTCACTGTAGGACTATACTCAGCGATTATTAGATCGCTGGTATAACTTAAGTATAATACATTGCAGAGTGTCTATCCTAAAGTGTGTTGTGCAAACTGTCAATCACCTTGTCATACTTCAACCCCCCCCCCTTTCCCCCTGGGCAGAGCCTGACAGGATGATGTCACAGACAACCCGGAGATCCCCCCAGTTGCCATGACAACCACTGGAACATCCCCAACCTTGCTGCTGGAGTTTCAATGGAGGACATAGAGAGCGTTCTCCCTCTGCCACAGTCTGAAGCTGCCACAATTGCTACTAATCGCAACAGCTAAGGGTTAAACCGCCAGCAACGGAGTTATCTTCACTGCGACAGCAAGTGCAGGAACCTGGCTGTCAATCACCACCGGGCTCCTACAGCGATCATGTGTTCACAGCCCCTGTGCCCGCACAATCGCCATAACATTCATAAATGTCAGTGTGGGTTAAAGGGTTAAACATAATGCAGATAACAAACCTCCAGTAATTATAAATCATATCTGCCAACTATATCTCTCCAACTATAGAACACACCTCATCAGTTTGGAGACAATCCACTCTTTTAACCCCTTAACTCCCAGGCCTGAAAAGTAGTTAATGACCAGAAAGTTTTTTAGTTTTTGCCTCCTTGCGTTTCAACAGTTGTAATTTTATTATTTTTTCAATGACGCAGTTGTATGAGGCATCGTTTTATTCTAGACAAGTTGTACTTTATGGGGGAATAGTTTAAGTTCACTTATAAATAATTTCAGAATTTTTTAAAAACAATTTTTTAGGTTTTTTTTACATTTTTTTACACTGTTCACATTTCACACTTAATAACTTGTTAAATTAACTCTACAGGTTATTACAGTCGTGTGGATACCTAATATGTGTCGGTTTTCTTGTGTGTGTAATTTATGCATAATTATTTTTTATTAAATATTTATTTTTATTTTATTATTTATTTTTTTTAATTTTTTTACACTTTTTATGATTTTTTTTTTACTTTTTTTTTTTTTTAAATCCCATAAAGGGAGAACTTTTTTACCTTTTTTTTTAACACTTAGTAATGTATTAGCATATTCATATATGCTAATACATTATAATCTGTGTCAGTCTGACTCAGGCAGTGATTAGGACAGTACACAGTGTGTCCTGGTCACTGGCTTAGTACACAGACAGCTCTTGGGCCCCTCTAGGTCCCCAGGACTGACTGTGTAGCCGTTCCCCGGGCTCTTTCGGGTCACCGGGTGTTCCGATCACCCGACAGAGCAGGGGATTCCTTTGATTGCGCTGCGGTAACGCACCACCACAATCAAAGGGTTAAAGCACCGGGTTGCGGAGGTTTCCTCCGCTCCCCGGTTCTTTACAGGACATGCTTTGGCATCGGGGCTGTGTAGTACAGCCCCGATTCCAGCGCCGCTGTGGCGCCGGGCGTCACAAACCCCAAAGTCTACAGCGACGCCAAAAGACGTCGCTGTAGACGAACGACCTGTACCAGCCAACGCCAAAAGTCGGTGTGCGGTCGTTAAGGGGCTAAACATAAAAGGACACCAGGTACGTGAATTAGTTGCTTAGAATTATATGGGGGGTTGTAAAAGTCTTCATACTCCTTGAACAGTTCCTTTAAACGTTACAGCCACAAACTTAAATGCATTTTTTTTAATATTTTATGGGAGAGAGAGAGACGAAAAGTATCAATTATTTGTTAAGTGTAAAGAAAATGATACGTGCTTTTTCAAATTTTGGCAAATAAAAGACTGAAAAGTGTGGTGTGCACATGTATTGAGCCCCCCCTTAGTTAATACTTTGTAGGACCACTTTTAACTGCAATAACAGCTGCAGGTCTGTTGAGGTATGTCTCTACCAGTTTGGCACATCTAGTGGTTGGAACTTTTGCCCATTCTTCTATAGCTCTGGGCTTTGACTGGGTCATTCTAACACATGAATATGCTTTGCTTTAAACCCTTCCATTTTAACTTTGGCTTTATGTTTTGGGGTCTTTGTCCTGCTGGATGATGAGGGGGGGGATGATGAGTTCAGAATGATGTGCGGTGCATTACAGAGCACCCACTGCACTTTGTAATGCGCCTGATATTCATAAATGTGTTGAATCGTACAGTTGTAATGCATCCCGCCTGCCGCATGCCATCCGATATCAGGCGCATTACAAAGTGCCACGGGTGCTCTGTAATGCACCAGATATTGGAGGGCATGCAGGAGGCAGGACGCATTACAACCGTATGATTCGAGACATTTATGAATGGGAGAATGCCATAAATAGGTGCATCACTGCTAGAATAGGTAAACCACTTTAAAGGTGGTTTACCTAAGCCAGAATTGTCGTCTTTGCACTAGAATGCGCCTGAATTATGACCCACAGTAGACCGGGTTCATAAATTCAGGCGCATTTTACACTATTATAATGCACATAAAATTGGTGTCTAAGCACCATAAATTATACATGTCGCCCATAGTGTTTGACATTTAGGCCAAAAAGATCAATTTTGTTCTCATCGCACCAGAGCACCTACCTCCACATGCTTGCCATGTCCCCTACATAGCTTTTTGCTACATGAGAATTGGGACTTTTTATAGCTTGCTTTCAAGAAAGGGTTTTCTTCTTGCTACTCTTCTATAAAGGCCAGATTTGTGGGGTAATTTGTGCTCTCCTTGTATGGGCTGTCAGTTTAGGGGGACAGTCATGTCTTAGTAGGTTAGCGGTCGTGCCATGCTTCTTCCATTTAGGGACGATCAATTGAACAGTGCTTTGTGAGATTTTCAGAGCTCGGGCTATTTTTTTTTAAAACCTAACTCTGCAATTCATCTTGCCACAATTTTATCCCTGGACTGTCTGGTGTGTTGGTTTTCATGATGCTATTTGTTCACTAATGTTCTCTTTCTATCCTTCAAAGCCTTCACAAAACAGTTTTAGTTATACTGATAATAAATTACATACAGATGTACTCTATTTAGTAATTAGGTGATACTGGATTTTATTTAGGGGTATCAGAGTACACGGGGTTATATACATATGCACGTCACACTTTTCAGTTTTTTTCATTTGCAAAAATTTGGAAAAAGTACATATTTTCTTTACACTCTACAAATACTTGCTACTTTGTGTTGCTCTATCACATAAAATATCACTAAAATAAATTTAAGTTTGTGGCTGTAATGTTTACAAATGAGGAAAAGTTCAAGAGGTATCAATACTTTTTCAACCTAATGTACCGTATATAGTCGATATAAGCCGAGTTTTTCAGCACAAAAAATGTGCTGAAAAATTCCCCCTCGGCTTATACTCGAGTCACTGTCAGCACTTGGGCGCTACGATGGCCCGGGTGCCGACAGGGACGCTTCAGCTATATGCGACTCCTCAGGGAGGGCATATAACTGAAGGCCGAGTACCTGACAGTGTCCGGGCACTGCGGTGGCCCGGGCACTGTCAGCAATCTCTTCTCCTCATGCGACTCCACCAGAGCACATAGAGGGGAAGATACCACTGTGGAGCAGAGAGCGTGGGCTCCGGGCGGCCGCTGACTGGCGGCTGTCCGGAGTTTCCGGCACAGGCAGCGTGTGTCATCACGCTGCGTGCGCAGCCTGATGACGTCACCCGCCTGTGCCAGCAAGAAGACAGAGCAGAGCGGTGAGCGTGGGAGGCGGAGCCGCGGTGGATTCAGGTGAGTACCATACTTGTATTTTTTTTTTATAACCCTGCCTCTAGCCTGCCTACAGAAAACTATGGGGACATAACCCTGCCTCTAGCCTGCCTACAGAAAACTATGGGGACATAACCCTGCCTCTAGCCTTCCTACAGAAAACTAGGGGGACATAACCCTGCCTCTAGCCTGCCTTCAGAAAACTTTGGGGACATAACCCTGCCTCTAGCCTGCCTATAGAAAACTATGGGGACATAACCCTGCCTATAGCCTGCCTACACAAAACTATGGGGACATAACCCTGCCTAAAGAAAACTATGGGGACATAACCATGCCTACAGAAAACTATGGGGACATAACCCTGCCTACAGAAAAATATGGGGACATAACCCTGCCTACAGAAAACTATGGGGACATAAC
Source organism: Phyllomedusa bahiana (assembly GCA_025379985.1). Lineage (NCBI taxonomy): Eukaryota > Metazoa > Chordata > Amphibia > Anura > Hylidae > Phyllomedusa > Phyllomedusa bahiana. The sequence goes on from JAODAL010020737.1 coordinate 59,858, forward strand.
CCTGCCTATAGCCTGCCTATAAAAATCTTTGGGGACATAACCCTGCCTATAGCCTGCCTATAAAAATCTATGGGGACATAACCCTGCCTATGGCTACCTATGGGGACATAACCCTGCCTATGGCTACCTATGGGGACATAGCCCTGCCTATAACCACCGTGAGGACATAAAACTGTCTATAACTACCTATGGGGACATAACCCTGCCTATAACTACCTATGGGGACATAAACCTGTCTATAACTACCTATGGGGACATAAACCTGCCTATACCTACCTAAACCTGCCTATGGGGACATATACCTGCCTATGGGGGACATATACCTGTTTATACTTGCCTATGGGGGACGTTAAACTGCCTATGTAATTTTATTGGTATCTATTTTTAGTTTTGAAATTTACCAGTAGCCGCTGCATTTTCCACCCTAGGCTTATACTCGAGTCAATAAGCTTTCCCGTCTTTTTGTGACAAAAGTAGGTGCCTCGACTTATACTCGGGTCGGCTTATACTCGAGTATATATGGTAAATGACGTCATTAAGTTTGGCCATAATTGACCACCAGAGTCTGATAATAGGGAATGTATCTACCAACAGGAGCCAAAGGGCAGTTTACGCATCATAGCAACCAGTAGAGATGCAACTATAGCAATTATAAGAAATAAGTTTCAGGATTATCATCAATCACAGCTTAAGACACAATGCAGACACATGTCAGGAAATTTAAATGAGAGAATCAATTAAAGTTTGTTAAATATACTTGAAAGAAACACTGGGAGAATATGTATTTTATTTTAGTTATTATGTGTGAAAATATAGATGTACATCCTCACACTGAAGTTTTTTTCTAATATAGAATGGAAAGTAAGGTCTTTATCGAGATATGACATTCGTTATACAATTAAAATTGTTATCTCACCACAACAATCCCTGTCCATATTTCTCTGGGACCCCCATATGTGCAACTACAGAGTGCCACAACGTTAATGCAGTTCCTGCTCTGATGGGCCTGACACACGCATGTACTGTTGCTTGAATAGGTTCATGGTTTAAATACTGGTTCAACCAAATGTGTGAACAAGTTTAGGTTCAGGTCACCAGGAACCCAATTTTTTCCTTTAACACAACCCCTAGCCATAACCCTGATAGGTTAGATTAACTTACTGCTCAGCAGTGCCCCGGGCGTGACATTGCTCCTGGTATGGTATTACTTCTGGTACAATTTTGGTCATTTCCAGTCAAATCTGATTTGGCCGACCCAAATTGAACAGCTTAGATTTAGGTCAGATATGATGTCAACCTGAATCTGAGGCACTACATTCATGTGTTCTATTTAGCATCATTCAGCTGAATGGCAAAGCATGTTATACAGTGGCTACTGCTAGAGAAATGTGTGTTTGGCTGTAGCTTTCCCTAATGATAACAGCTAATCATGCCGGCTAGAGAAGCCAGACTTGGCACAATCAACCAATGACAGGTGCTGCTTTTTTATAATAAAGAGTTGTCTTTGTGAGACAGCATCCTTTTACAGCTATACCTGTATGATGAACATACACACAGGTCACTTGGGAGTCCAAACACCATCTGCTGTTAGAACCATTCAACAACTATGAGCTGCAGGGTAAATAATACTGTCTCAGTGATTGACTAACATTGGATCATGATATAGAGGATCAGGCATTTTTAATGTAATAGGCTAATTGAATATATTTTTTATAATGGATGTATAGATATTTTACGATCCTTTTCACAGATTTGCAAAAAATAACAGAGTTGTTTTCTTAGCTGAACACATGGACTTATATGTCAAGATCAAAGCTCATACTCCAGTTGTAACATACAAACCTATTTGCAATCCTCTGGCAGTAAACATATTGATTACATCTTGACAGACTCATAATTCATACTGTTTGGAGTACAGCACTTTACCAGCATTGCATGCTATGCAATCCCCAGATAGTGTTAGAAAAGAGAACAACACTTGTGGGATATTGGGAAACAGCTAAACTCTAATGTTTTCTGACCAGCCAACTCTATACAGCAATGTTATTGATATGTTCAAAGAAGAAGACCTGTTTTCTTAGAGGTCGTGCAATGACTAGTTGGTCATTAGTCACCTGCAATACATTTGACTGCAGCTTGTAAAAATACAAGCTTGTTTTCCGCGGGAGATAATCCATAATACCAATAATGTGTCTGTCTGGCACACAAAGCAAGATGCCTTCATTTTAGTATTAGATTTCAATGTGTAGTTGAATCCTGAGTGCCAAGTGAGAACATTTATATTTTCTTCAAACAAGATTATGTACTTTTCTGCTTTAATGTATTCCAGATTTTGTATCCTCTTGCTGAGCACTGCTAAGCCTTATACAACAGTATATCAATTCCTCAGAGTAGCAGGACAGTAATAACTTAGCATTTCAGAAATGTTCTATAATTATAAACTAATTTGTTGCTTTTCTTTTCGCAAACTTCTGAACAAAAGTATTTAATGTAACCGTAACTGGTATTAGCATAATTTAGCCGTTACCAGGTGGCCTTTTTCAGTGTATTCGCAGTCCAAAACCATTCTAAATGTTTATAAGTGTTGTGAGAATCCCTTTCCATTTTGACATTGATTAAACCAAACTTGTAACAAAATTTGGGTTTGGCATGTCTGGAACCTCATTTTTTGTACTCTATTTTAAGCCCTAACTCTAAATGTAACCATAGCCTTAACTGTAACCATAGAGTTAAAAATGTGGGGTTTTAGGCCATTCAATGGCTAACTTACCTTTCTGTGGCTTTTTAGGTCCAACAATTCCATTGTTGTCAAATCTCTCCCACTTCAATGTCAAGTCCAGTCATTTGTGATGTGGAGCCAGAAGTGGCATCGGAGCCCAGGACTAGGACTGGGACCCCAACTATAGTTATGGTTATAGAATAGATATTTGGGAGGTAAATCAAAAACTTTTTTTATGTTCAATGGTATAGAACACCTGAAATGACCTGTTAGAGGAGGTGATTGGAGACACAAGTTGTTGAATTTGTAACTAGACTCATTATGCTGTGATCAAGGGCTGTGTAGCCTGAAATGCGTAAGCTTGTGGTTCGCTATGTAATTTTTTACTCTACAGATGCACTTTATATTTTTAATGGATTTTCAACAAAGGTATTTTTTTTAGTTAAACTCTTTCTTTTTTCTGATTCTGGATATCCAATCCGGATGTCTGCCTATAAATGTAAACTAGCAGAGTTGTATTTGTCATGAAAGGAAGGTCCTGGTAAGAGGGGTAAACTTACATGCTGCCAAGACATACGTTTAGCTGCTGAGTGGGTCTATTATGTTTGAAACAATGACACATAAATGTGCTCTGCAGACCTGGCAGGATGGTGCAATGCTGCTCCCAGATCAGGAAAGGGTTCAAGTTTTTCTCAGTGATAAGATCAGAGAGTAAGAAGAAAGCTATGTCCTGTTGATAAGAAACTACATGTATATCAAATAGTAAACCGTCACAGTATTATATAAAATGTATACCTTATACAGCAAGGAGTTACCAATAGAGCTTACTCCAATGCTCTTAAAACTTTCAAATATGTTAGATGGCAAACTCCATAATATATTAATCTTCTTTTTATATTATTCAAAAAACATTGTCTTTCTTCTTAAGACACACTTAACAAACTTTAAAAATGGTAGAAAAAAATGCTGTGGTATACTTATTTTTAAATGTCCAGCATAGAGCCTCTGTTCATTCATGTGCAGTCCACTGTGTATAGCAAGGAGACGCTTAACATTTGGCAGATAGCACAACTGTGCTGCGACATTTCTTTATGCCTTATGCTTGAGAAAGAAGGGTTACACTTTCGAAACGTCGCAGCACAGGTGTGCTATCTGACGAATGTTAGGTATGTCCTTGCAATCCACAATGGGCTGCAGATGAATGAACAGAGGCTCTATGCTGGACATTTAAAAATAAGTATACCACAGCATTTTTCTACTATTTTTCAAGTTTGTTACATATGTCTTAAGAAGAAAGGCAATGTTTTTTGAATAATAAAAAAAGAAGATTAATATATTATGGAGTTTCTCATCTACCATATTTGAAAGAAACTATAGGTAGTGATGTCAGCCTCTCTACTGCTACAGTAGAGAAAGGCAGTTAGTATAAAGAGAAGTTTGTGTAAACTTGCTCTGACTTCGAAATAAAAAAAAAAGAGTAGGACAGCAATGTATTTGTAAGGCTATATTCACACAGCTTATTTTGGGACGCATTGCTACATATTGAGAGCGTATTTGCGCTCTAATACGAGCGAAATGCGCCCCAATCATTACCGGTAATCCTCATTTCTCATGGATTACTCCTCCTCTCCCTGGGCGTACAATATGATTGTATTGTACGCGCGGGGCGATAATTGACATGTCACTTATTCATGGCGCTTACGCACTGCGAGTAATGACAGGTCTATGGGGTCAGCAGGCTGCCGGCCTCCCCGCACCGCTGAATTAAGCGCGAGATCCCGAAGTCCTGGCATAATTGCGGGGCGTACTGTACGCCCTACAATGAGCCGTGTGAACATAGCCTAATAGTCTTTATTTACCTTTACCTACATGTTTAAAGCTAATGAGATCACTATACCCCTTTAAAAGGGTTTCCCAATTTCAAAACTAAAGCTTACATATTTATGGAGAATATTATCTCTGTTTATTTGCTGAAAGGGAACCTGACTTACAGTCTTACATAAGTTGTCAGAACTGAGACTTTGCCCTAGGTTAAAGAATGCCTTGCTATAACACCTATCATACATTAGGACTGTCTGTTAGTTACTGAACTGCAACTAAAGAAAGCTGTGAACCTCTTATCATGTAATCAGGACAGATTTTCATCTTCTAGAAATTAACAATAACAGTTCCTAATAAATTACTATAAGCAGAGATTTTTAAAATCCATAGGAATTGACATAAAAATTATGGATAGTTTGATAAATGGGCATTGTCAATTTGTAAAGACTTACCTGTGAGACAACCTGCAAAATGCACTTGTGACAGGAGACAATGCTTTATATATTTAAAAAAAATATCCTATTAAGTTTGAGCAGAGGTAGTAGTACAGTATGGTTAGGTGTTTAGATATGGAGTGGTGAAAGGGTTACTAAAAGGCAAAGATGTAAAGTAAAAGAGGAGTAATAGAAAAGGGTATATATATGAGTGGCCAGGGAAGGGAAGGGTCCTTCTTGTGGGTACCCAAGGAGAAAAGATTTCCTGCTGGCTTGCCCTTGAGATAATGGATAGAATATACTTTAGCATAGTATTATAGTCGTGGAAGAAGGGATGTTTAAAGGCAGATGGAAAATAATTTAAGCATTAGTGTTAAGTTTAAAGGGTGTTGCAGACTTTAAAATCCTCTTATCAGGTTCATACTGACCTGCAGAGAAACAGGTGAAACCCCCAGTGGGCCCCTGGGCCGGGTGGTCCTCTGTGAATAGCAAGCCTGGGGCTTCTTTTCAGGGAGAAAAGCCAAGAATGAGAGGCAAAATGCAAGGGGCATGTGAGATAAGTGCAGGTATGTACAGTAGCTGTAGGATTGGCCCCAATAATCAACTCCACTGGTGGGATCCAAAAATGAACTCCACTAGTGGTCCATAAGAATCAACACCACTGGTAGACCTCGGCACCCCTATTTGAAACTGCCTGTTGTGGTAATTGTTGGTTTAGTGTTAATTTCCTGCGGGCAGGATTCCCAAGACCAGTGATAAAAGAGTTGTCCAAATTAGATATTAATAAGATATTTCCCAAGTTTAAGCATTGTAATAATTATTACATTCTCTGTGGCCTTCCCACAGTTCTATATGAGCGGTTTGATAACAGAAGCTTAAAAGTTCTATGCTGAGCCCAGGAGATCAGATGACCATGGAAGCCATTTGGTCCTGCATCTTAATGCTCTTAACATGAAGAAGAAACAAGTGGGCATGCACTGAGATGGAGACTATGAGGAAGGAAGATAAAGCATGTAAAAGGATACTGTAATTTTAAAGGGTAAACCAGAACAGGGTTTGAAATGCTGCTGCCTATAGGTAAAGAACGGAGGCTACGTGCAGCACTGGAAATGCACAAATCATCTCTGAAAAAAAAACAGGTCATTGCATACTCAGGCAAACCAGGTACATTTTTTGGGCCATAATGGCTAGGTGCAAGACAGGTGAGGATATGGGCCAGAGAATATTGGTAAAGTAACCCAATGTCAGTAAGAAGGCCATTTGAAACTCTTTTTCAAATATTGTTGTGGACCAGATATAATATTTACTGTTTATAAAGTATATTAAACCATTTTTTTCTGATCATTTGGTATTCTTACACAATTTGTTAATGAAACGTTTATGTGGCAAGATCACCAAAATGAAAATTATTTTTTTGAAAGAACAGAGTGGAGGGTCAGCTATCCATAATCATGTTAATTAAGATATACTAAAACGCCTTATGGGATAGAAAACATTAAATAAGAGTTTACATGACAGCTACACAAATAATACTTTGCGTTGCATACCCTGTTTCCCCGAAAATAAGACAGTGTCTTATATTAATTTTTGCTCCTAAAGATGACCTAACACTTATTTTTAGGGGATGTCTTATTCCTCCATGAACAAGAATTCACATTTATTGTTGAACAAAAAATCATCATGTATTAATATACTGTAGTGATTTCATCACAAACATCAGCATAAGCAGCCAAACTCTGAATTACATAAAAAAATTGCACTATGGCCTCGTTCACACGGCCTATTTTGCCGCGGATTGGCGCCGTACTGCGCGCCGGATTTGCGCTGCAGTACGGCGCCAATCCGCGGCAGCAATTACGGTAATCCACTGCTCTCATAGAGAACAGTGGAATCCGTCGCTCCTCCGCGCTCGGGCGATCCGCCCGCGGGGAGAGGAAGTGACATGCACATTATTTACGGCGCGTACGCGCCGTAGATAATGCATGGTCTATGGGGCCGGGAGCGGCGCCCCCGCCGCGCTCCGGCCCGCCCCCATCCCGCCCCTTATTCACAGCGGATTTGTGAGCTCAATACGGCTCACAAATCCGTCGGGAATAAGCCGTGTGAACACGGCCTATGTCTTATTTTTGGGGAAACAGGGTATTGTATGATTTGTTCAATTTCCTTTATTCCTTCATCTATAGTAGGAAATTATTATGACAACTAGAGATGGGCGAATTGATTCTAACGAAGTGGAATTCGTTTAGAATTTCAGGAAAACTTAGATTCTGAACGAAGTCGAAGTTTGGGGGACTTCGGGTGAACGAAGTGGGCTTTTGATTGATAAAATGGCTGCGAGCACATGGCGCTACATGGGGCAAAGCACTCTGGGAGGAAGAAGGACATAGCCTGCATGACATTTGCAGAGATGAAGCCAATCAGAGTCCGGCGGGATTCTTTGACGTCACCGCACTATATAAGTCCGGGCGCGACGCTGGGAGCTCATACCGCTCTCACTGTACTGATCAGGGAAGGTGCTGACACGGCTGATTGTTACGTAAGAACTGATTTTTATAGAGAGATTTTGTGGGGTGTCTCAGCTTGTCTCAGAGACTGCTTTTTTGGGTATTGGATCTGAAATCCAGTGTGCGTCCACTGCAGCTGCATATACATTTAAATCCTATCTGCTCACAGCACATTGAATATCCAAGGGGGATCTAAGCCAGTTCCTGTTGTATTCATTTAAAGAAACAGCGTTTTTACAATACAAATACCACTTCATTTTTGGCTGCTCAATTCTTTGGCGCAATTTACATCCAGGGGTTAATTAAGAGTTGTTTTTCAGCTGTGGTGACTCCAAGAAACCGTCATTTTCACCGACAAAATATATACATTTTTCCTGTAGCCTAATTCACAAGCAAAGGTTAATTACAATTTTATCTCTTGTTGTGTGGCGTAAAAAACACCGCATTGTAACACGCTACAAAGCTACTAGTTTGTGGTGGCTCAATTCTTTTGCGCAATTTACATCCAGGGGTTAATTAAGCGTTGTTTTTCAGCTGTGGTGATCCCAAGAAACCGTCATTTTAAATGCCAAAATATATACATTTTTCCTGTAGTATAATTCACAAGCAAAGGTTAATTACAAATGTATCTCTTGTTGTGTGGCGTAGAAAACACCGCATTGTAACAGGCTACAAAGCTACTAGTTTGTGGTGGCTCAATACATTGGCGCAATTTACATCCAAGGTTAATTAAGCGTTTTTTTTCAGCTGTGTTTAACCCAAAAAACCCCATATTAACGCCAAAAATATACATTTTTCCTGTAGCATAATTCACAACAAGGTTTAAATTTCCATTTTTCTCTTGTTGTGTAGCATAAAAAAACCCCATTGAACACGCTACAAAAATATATTTGTGGGGGTCAATTGTTTGGCGCAATTTACTCCAGGGGGTTTAAAAAAGCGTTGTTTTTTTACTGTGGGATCCCAAGAAAACCCCCTCATTTTCAACGCCAAAAATTTCTTTTTCCTGTAGCATAAATTCACAAGGAAGGGTTTAAATTTCAATTTTTTTCTCTTGTTGTGTACGTAAAAAAACACGCTTGTACACGTACAAAAACTAAGTTTGTGGTGTCAAATTTTATTGGCGCAATTTACATCCAGGGGTTAATTAAGCTTTTTTTTTCAGCTGTGGTGATCCCAAGAACCTATTTTTAACGCCCAAAAAATATACATTTTTCCCGTAGCATTAAATTACAAGCAAAGGTTAAATTTTCAATTTTATCTCTTGTTGTGTGGCGTAAAAAAACCCATTTTAACACGCTAAAGCTACTAGTTGTGGTGGCTCAATTTTTGGCGCAATTTTTTCATCCCGGGGTT